>OY747720.1:40300909-40353409 GCA_963556495.2 Valencia hispanica | reverse complement strand
AAATGCAACAATCTGCATCCATCACTTCACAACAGTTAAGCTTGGCTAACAAACAAGCTAACATAGGTAACTAACCCTGCAGCTGCAAGATAACTGCAAATAATAACAGCGAGAGCCAGGGAGTAATGTAAAGGTTCAGTATCAAACTCATTGCATTGCACACGCATTGCAGTGTTGATAAACAAATAATCGCTCTATTATTCAGAAAGATTCAATTCAAAAACAACTTTATTGATCCCAGAGGGAAAACAAGTGTTGTTGTAGCTCATACTATTTCATTCTTCAAGGAGGTGGTGTAGATCCTGATGGCTGTGGGGAGGAAGGATCTCCTGTAGCAGTCTGTTTTGCAACAAATTGTGAAAGCCTCTGACTGAAAACACTGTTGTTGTGGGACAGTCCCATGACGAGGATGCGGAGGGTAGTTTAAAATTAAAAAGAAACGTTCAACTTTACATTCACAAAATGCTAACCAGTTAGTTTGCCTTAGCAACTGGCTGAAAGATGAACTGGTTAAAAGGGCCATGTGTAAATGTGATAGTGGAATCCAAAACAAAAGTTCAATGCATCGCTCCTGTATTTCCTTAGAAAAAGAGCAACTTCCATTTTATTCCTTTATTTAAACTGAAAATTGTACTTTTTTAGTCATATTTAGGAATGTTAATTAATCGTGATTAATTGTGATTAATTCACAGCTACCCTGTGATTAATTAGATTAAAAGTTTGTATTGTTTGACAGCCCTAGTATATTAGTAGTCCTGTGTATTATAGTATATACCCTACTTACTGCTCTAACTGCAGCCTCACTCACAAAGGAAAGCAGCTGAGAATGTGCCTCGTCAAGGATAAGCATTGGTTAATGGTCATCATGTGACTGATGGCAGCCAGATTATTTTATTTATCTAAATTGTTATTAATAGTTAAATGTTACTGTTGGTGGGCATAGGCAGTCCTCCACACACACACACACTTAAAAAACAAACCCAACAAAGAAAAAGAAAGCATTAAAAGGGCACTTGAGGCAAAATGGAGACAACTTCCTTCTGAACTTAGTGAACGCTACAATATTGAGATTTTATATTTCCTTTAAATTCCCCAGCCCTAAATTTAAGTGACAAAATGGGGAAGGACACCGGAACAAGCATAAACCTGAATTTATAGATAAAATGTAAATTCTACAATTCAAGCAGTTAATTTAGTTTGCATCGAAGGAACAACAGCCGCCTCCAACTCTACACATTCACAACATTTCTTGAGGCTCTGTTATTAATCAGGAAAGAAATGTTTTGTGTATACGCTTTCTGCCCAATCGCCACCCTGCAGTCGATTTACAGAGCTCACTTGTCTGTTTGTGTGGTGAACAAGTCACTCCTCTATCAACAGCCCCCGTTGTCCAGAGTGCTGTGCTGATTTTCATTAGCGATAGTGGCTCGCACAAATCAAAAAGTCGAGGCGCTCGGGTACCACAACACACTCCTTTAATTTCCTGTTGTTGGAAGACTGAAGGATTGTGGGGCAGCGGTAAGAAACAGGAAGCATGATAAAGTTGACATGTGGCTGCCCTTGGAGGTTGAGGAGGGTGTGGGCAAGTGAGTCTTTAGAGGCTTTTTGTTGTGTATCGCTAAAGTGACTTAGTTTAGTGGATGTGTGTGTTAACGCCTATGAGTGTGTGTTTAGGTGTGTGTGAGACGGCAATCAGATGACAAAAGAGGTCGGCTCTACACGTCTATTTCCACAAAATGTTTTCCTCCTTATGAACTTTATGAGAAACTGCAGATGTTTACCTCTGTAGTCACCCTGCAAACCAGGTCTCTAAGCTACACACTATGTCAGGTTACCATGGAAACCAGGCTACTTCTTAAAAGCCTTGTGTATGGAAAATATCATTTGATTTTGCTGAAACTACAGATTAAAGTATTGATGAGGCGAATAAAATGGGTATAGCAGACAAGGATGGAATGAATGAAACTTTATTGATATTTCTGGAGGCAGACTTATCTTTTGCCACAGAATTTAATTAAATCTAACAGACTACTATTTCTACACTGAGCAATGCACAGCAGTGATAGTTTGAATACCAGCTGAAGATACTATCAGTTTCTAAACAAAGAGTTCAAAATTTGCCCTGATTCAAAGATTTCTAATTCATCTTTTAGAACTTTTCCCCACACATAAAGGCTGGCAAATAAAGAATTTCACAGAGATAACCACACAGTATGTTCTGTGTTTGTCTACTTAGCCCATAATACCCTTTGAATTATCAAAAATCTAAGTGTAATGTTAGGCATGGCCTCACTGTTTTTCATCCTCTGGGTTCCTATTCCTTCATTTCATCCCTGACACATTTATCACTTTCTCATCCCTCTCTTTAGCTCTTGCAGCCTCTCTCCGTCTTCTCTCAGCAGCCGTTTCACACGATCCGTGCCAAAGTGACCACGAGATGAAGAGCCACTATTAGCTTTCTGTAATCATTTCTGATTTATTGGGCTATCTAGAGAGCAAAGAATTCTTTAAATGCAATGAAAATATAAAACTATTCAGTAAAAAGACACATTGCACTGTTACAGTCCTGGTGAGTATCACCATTGTATCAACAACAGCATTTATCCTCAGTGACTGGACTAGCTTTCTTTAACAAACATGTCTCTGCAACTCCTGCCACCGTCCCCTGTTCAGCTTGTTTTTCATATGATGCTAAATGTAAAGATAGAATTGGTATGTCATATATAATACTATTTAAACCACCCCTGAGACCAACATGTAGAATGTGACTATAGAGTGAAATGTGCAAATCCGACGTGTAGTGATGCTCCAAAATGATTACTATGTAATATATAACAGAGAAAATGAATGACAAGTGGCATGGATTGTACATAAGTACAAAGACAGATGGAAAGAGGCAGACACATGGCTTCTCTTGGTATCACTACATCACTTTTTCCCCAGTCGAACAAATCGCCAATCTGAAATGGGCTACTTTTTACCACACCTTTTCCTTCCACTCAAGCCTTTCATTAATATATGGTCTTATACAGCAGCATTCTGTGAATCATCAGTTTATGTAGCAGTAATGCTTGGTGGCTTAGTAGTCCAAAACAGCAGAACAAAGGTGCATGAGTTTTTTTTTTTTTTCATAGGTTTGATTATTCCTATGGTGTCTATGCAGGTCTCTGGAGAACATTAATCAGACAGCTGCAGCTTATCCAAAATGCAGCTCTGAGTCCTGACCAACATCAGGAAAATGGATTTCTAAGTGCCAGTAACTCAGTGCACTGGCTCCCTGGATAGATTTTAATATCTTAGGTCAGGTGTGAACCCTGCAGACATCAAAAGTCATCAGAGACTTCAGTCTGTGTTCTCAGGACCAGAGCTAAACGAGGGGAGGCAGCACTCAAGCCTACTTTCTACCGGAAGAGTAAGTGGCGCGTAACGTCTGCGAAGCATGATACGCAGCTGATAGCCCCTGTTACAGTCAATGGGTCTGTTCCCACCAGGCGTAAAGTGGTGCAAATCAGACGTGTCCCAGAAGCGTTGTGTGGCGGCCCTCTCCAAAATTTAGGCGGCAGGTCTATTTTTTACGTGCTACGCTTCTAAACACATCAAGCTCAGCAGTTTAGATCGGACCAGACAGGAAATCAGACACGGAAGCAGTGTAAAGCATCCAAGAACATTTAAAATAAGACACGTGCAGATTTCTGATTGCTTAACTATGAAAAACAAAACAAAATATTATTATCTGTGACACCAAGGTTGAAGTCAGTCAAGTCTGTGGGGCTAACTTGTTGGTTTTCATCATTGACAACAATTATTTAATCCTTGAAGTTGAGAAGCACCCAATTTTAAAAGATACCAGTATGAACAGAAATATCTGTAGTTTTGGGAGGAGAATGGTGAGTTTATAATACTTCATGTCAACATAGAATTACACAATATGTAATCTTAATTCTCATGTGATTTTGTGATCTGCCAGGATGTCTGGAATGCTCCTGATGGGAAAGGACACACTGCTGAGCTCACGAGTAAAACACGACTATTACGTTACGGGCCACTTACACGTCCGGTGGAAAGCAAGGGTTAGTCTCTATATCCTCCTCAGCTCTGATACCAACTTTTTGAAAGCCTTAGATGTGTAAAAAAATGTTTAAAAAAAATCAGAACTAAAAACATAACATTTACAGCAGCTTACCCACAAAAGCCAAAAACAGCTTTATAATTTCTATCTTGCATCAGCTTTTTATTTGATTAAATTGAGTCATTTAAAAAATTTTTATTTTATGTTTTATTTTATGCATCAAGTTTTTATCATTTTATGCTTCATTTATCTTTTTGATGGATCAGGGTTTTTTAAAATCTCTGCTCCTTTTTCTTCCTGTAGAGCACTTTGGATGACTGTGTCTGAATTGTGATGTAGAAATAAACCTGCCTTGCTATTATTGTACATGCTGTAGCATTACCATAACAGTCTCCATCTAGCAATTCATTATCAATAGCCGCTTATCCTTGCAGGGTTGGGGGTAGGTTGGTGCCTATCTCCAGCGGGGTACAGCCTGTACAGGTCGCCAGTCCATCACAGGAAAACACAGAGACCCACCGGACAAACAACCATGCACACACACACACACACACACATACACCTACACACACACACACACACACAGCCTAATTTACAGTATTTAGGCAGAACAATTAACCTCATAGTCATGTTTTTTGACTGTGTGAAGGGTTTCCAGAGAGAACTCAGGTATGCACGTTGCAAACATGCAAACTATGTGGAAAGACTCCAGGTCAGGATTCCAACCCAGACTTTCTTAATACAAGACAACAGTGCGACCAACTTTGTGCAGCCATTTCTGCATTAGAAAGTCTTTTTTACTGATCTTATCTAATATTCCACTTTTCTGAGAACCTGAATTTTGGGGTTTCAGCAGCTTTAAGGCATAATCATCCAAATAAACAGATAGAAAAGCTTAAGAAAAGACCAAAATATTTTTCTTTCTTTCTTCTCATAATGTTTTCTTCCTATTTTCTTTTTGTGCTTTTCTGTTACCCTCCATCTGAAACACCTGTGTTTTCTTCCATACCAATTTTCTTTCTCTTCCCAACCCGTTTAAGTTTGCTGTGATTTGCTATTATTAAAGGTAAGTAGTAGTGGCTTTATTGTGTGTTTTGTTCATTTCTTCGTTTTTTTGGTAAATCATCCTCTTTAAACCTTTTTAAACTTTGTCTCCATACTAAAACCTTTTTCCATCATATTTCCCTTTTTTTTCCTCCCCCTTCTTTGCTTGACTCCACCCATCGGTCCTAACCCTTCCTCTGCCAAACACACTTGTCAAAATGTTCTGTCATTTCTAACAACACAAGAACAAAGAGAGTACAAAAAGCAACAGGGAGCTGAGAGAGTGGAGGGTGCCCAAAAGTAAGAAGTGAGTGTGGGTGGTGTGTCGATGAAGGAAACAGGGGAGGTAAAGGAGGAGGCGGCGAGGAGGAAGAAGTTATGCTGGGAGGCAGTGTAGTAAATTGTTCCATTTTTGCAGGTAATCTAAATGCTAACTAGAGGCAACTTATCACCAGAATGGATTTCCGACCATCTGTTCAAATAACAGGGGATTTGTCCGATGGCATGCGCAAGAATGGGATGATGGTGGGAAGATTAGGCGATGGTGACGGCGATGCAGTTCACCTCGTTCGTACAACCGTGGCTTCAAAGAAGAAAAAAAACAGAAAAAAAGAAAGGCTGAAAAAATGTATTTTGTGCAAACAAGAACAGATGACGCCTGTACAATTACACCTGTCAGGAGCTCCGCAAAGCAATCGATCTCTGAGGCAGCCGAGCGGCGCTCTCTCACTCTCTCCTACTTCATAGCTAAATTATTTTCTCTCTTTTCCCTCATTCATTCTCCCTCTATTTTTTACTTTCTCTCCGTCTTTTGCTTTTATTCTTTTTCGCTCTTTACATCTTTTGAAACAGTTTGCAAGGAAAAAGACATTTTCATCTTTCAAGATAATATTTGACGTTTCATTCTGTTGGAGAGAAATATGACAAGCAGATGATGAATAAAGATACAAACACAATATGGAAAGAAAGAAAGTAGGAAGGAGGGTAAATAAAAGAGCAAACAGGAAGATCGATGAAAGTTACGGACAGGAACTGAAGGTTAGAGGCACATGGAGGCAGGAAACAGATTTAAAAAAACAGGTGGGTAAATGTGAGAGAGAGAGAAAAGATTCAAAAAGGTCAGCAGCAGTAAAATTCAAAAGACAACAAACATTTTGAGTAAAAAACATGAGGAGGAAGAGTCGTTAATGGAGAGAAATAACAAGTGTAACGTTGAGAAGGAGAAAGGGATGATGGGGATGAATAGCGGGGTGACAGAGCATGCAGTTTACTGGCCCAGGAAGTGTTCTCAGGCTGCAGGCCAATCGCCTTGGCTCATTCACCCCCGTGTCACTAACAGCCCATTGGCCGATGAAAGCAGTCCTTTATTCGCTCTTTCAATTGAAGTCTCACACCATCAAAGAAGACCCGTTTATCTTCCTCTTCAATCGGCCACACACACTACTTCCTCCTCTTTCTCTCTGCCTCTCAGACGTTCTATCCATCCCTTCTGGTCAGTCTCTCAGACTACAGTCTGTTTGTGTTTCTGTCTGCGCAGAAAACCAAGCAGAACAAATTGAAATCAATTGTTAAGGAAACGTGGAGATAAGCTAAAACTTTAAAAAATATATATAATTTAGAGGCTGGATTTTACTTTATTGACTGAAGGGAAGATTAATGCAAAATAGCAAACAAAATATTGTTGAAAACTCTGACTTCACCCTGTACTTGGAGGGGATCAAAGGGAAAATCATCTATTTACCAGGCAAACACCTCCACGGAGAGCCAGAATTAAATAGCCCACTACCAGTTGGTCACCTTCATCCTCCTCTCCTCTTCCTCCAGTGTATCATTATTCAGAAAGCTCTGACTGGAAGATGGGTGGTCTTCAGATTTATCTGCAGACCCATGAAACAAAGACTCTTTGTAATTTGGAGCCTGCACTCGTGAATCAACAAGCCAAAAGCATCACTTCACAACTCTGGGGTTCTATGCCTAGTTGTCCCCCCGCCTATTCAAGGTGAAGTATTCACGGGATCTCCTATTCGCGGATTTTTCAGTGGAATGTAACGTAATTACTAGAGCAACATTTGCTTATTCACCGATCCACATAGAGCATATCTAAAATATTCAAAAGAAAATGTAGCTTGGGAAGCTGAAATGCCTCGGTAGAATGCTGCTTGTCATGCGATTGGCTGTTGTTTACATGGCAGCCAATCCAGGAGCTTAGTTCCTTCTCCTTGGCCCTGATTGGCTGTACCCCTAAGATTCTAGCTTCTGTTGTAGTGCTAAGATGGTTTCCACTGTGTGTATTAAAATTAAGGTGTATTTGGTGTTTGAACTATTAAGAGGTACTTATCAGTGTTTTTAGAGGGGGTCTCAAGTATTTGCATATTTCAGCTATTCATGGATGGTGGTCCCTAATCCCTGCGAATACAAAGGGTCCACTGTATTTTGTCACGATTAAAAATTTTGTGGCCACATATTTCTTTGAAACCTTTAAAAAAACTTGAGATGTTATGAAACATTCCCAGACAACACATGCTGAGATATGTTATTTTTATGATTGGTTGATCTTTAGGTATCACCTTGTTGGTACAATCATAACTTTTTATGTTTGGGAAATGCTTGTATCCTTGGCATTTGTTGAAGAATAAACAACAGACTAACAATGTGTCTGTGACAAACTGCTTCTTAGATATAATTTAATGTTCTAATAAATATAGACAGAACACTTTAGTAGATGGTAGATAAATAGATTGTTAGTTCAATAACTTCTAGGGTGAAATTGTTTTGGAACAACATACAACAAAATCACAGTGTACACGATAAAAGAAAAAGAGTCACACAAAAAAACAACAATTGGAACCCCCTCTAAAAACACTTACAACTGTCTATTTTTATTGTTCAAAAATCAAATATACTTCAATATGCATTAATATGTTTAGCGGAAACCATCTTGGCACTACTGCAGAAACTAATATATACGGTCCTCTTGAATGAATGCCTGAATGCCGCACCTGGAATGAACCAATATTGTGTCAAGTAGCTTTACATCTAGGTAGTTCAGCTTCACAAGCTGCATTTTCTTTTGAATATCTTAGATATACTTCACAAAACAATCTGCTAATACTGAGCTGTAGTAACAACTAGACCACAAATAAAGGAGAAAACAAAATATCAAATTCTACAAATGTGTATAACTGTTTTGTGAAAACAGCTGTTTAAATGAAAACTGTATGGATGTACAGAAGGTAGAGTACATTATGGCATGATTTATATCATTCAGGCTTCAGTCATTTTAGATTTAAATGATGTTCAAGGTTGTAAATCATGATATTGATACAGTACAATGGGTCTGTGATCAGTCCAGTCTGTTGTGGTTGCAAATGACTGCTTGTGACAAAACAACACAAACAGTCCTTAACTGCATTGTCACACTAAAACTCACAGGTGGTTATCGGCATCTAGCTTTCATAAAACATCTGCATCACTGGAATACTTTATTTCTGCATAATGTACAGTGCAGGAGTGAAAACATCAAAATACAATCACTGGAGAAATGCAGAAATATAACTTCATTTTAATACTGCAAGATCTTGTGCCACAAAGCCACAGCCAGCCTTAACCCCCACTGATCTCCTTCACTGAAACATGCACACCTCCTATTATGGCAGCTTGATTTTGTTGCTCTGGAGCCAATCTCTCCGAAAGGACATTCAGCGAACAGTAAATGCTTCAGAATTCCTAATCCCAAATTATGAATGGAAAAGTGTAAAGTTTGGAAAGTGAAAATGAAAACCAGGAGTGAAGCCGTTCTGTGGGTGTGTGACTGTATATGTGTGTATGTCCGTTTCTTAATCTAATAGTATGCAGGGGAAATAGAGCAGAAATGGACATCCTTGACACATAGTGACTCAATACCAAGACCTAACACTTTATCATTTGTAGTACCTGGACTTGCTGTTGTGATCGTGTGTGTGCGTGTGTGTGTGTGCGTGTGTGTGTGTGCGTGTGCGTGTGTGTGTGTGTGTGTGTCTCCAGGCACTGTGAGGATGGGCAGTAGTTATTAACCTGCTGCCCAATTTCTGTCATGGCTGCTTTGTGGCTGTGAGCAAAGAAGTTGAGTGTGTGTGTGTGTGTGTGTGTGTGTGTGTCTACTGTGGATGTACTCTTCCTCAGTAAAGTTATTACTAGACCCCAATGCTCACAAATTACTGACTGAATGCGGAAAGGAAGTTGTGAGTTGAAGCTTCTCCATGTTAACACAAAATATGCAAAGAACCCATGTTGTAGTTAAATACAAAAAAGACCCAGATACATTCACCTGAAAAGTGTTTCATAACTGTAATTCAGCAGACATGGCACTAAAATATTTCATAAATGTGTCTTCCTTTTCAACACCTGCTTGTTATACTTCTCTCCAACAGAATCAAAAGTCAAATATTATATTGAAATTCTCTTTCCTCTACTTTTGTTTATGATTAGTTAATTGCTTCCTGATTGAAAAACAAATAGTTCCTACAATTATCTGTATTTTAACATGTGTCTATATTTTCTAATATACACTATTAGGTATGATTTGTCAGTGTCTTGTTTTGAGAGAAAAGTTGCAAAACTCTCTCACATTTCCAAAACCAGAAATAAACTCATTGGCTGAGATTTGGATCAGACAGTTCACTTTCCTGCCAACGAATGTTGGCAAGAATATTATTTAAAAGAATCTGTGTGATGCTATAGCAATTTTTATTAATTTTTTTAAGTTTATTTGTGTGTTTTCTTCTTAAGTAACAGTTAGGCTGTCAAGCTGCAATGTCCTAACAAGTTCATGTGTTTAATGCAACAAAATAAAATAATTTTATAGCAGTGGCAAAATCACACTTTAAAAACACATCCGGCTTTTACTTTAGGTAAATTTATTCAACCAGGAATTTAATATCAAGAAAAAACAGTTTCTTTCCCAAATCACTGGTATAATTTTTACTGACACGCCTGGTGTCAATAGGACAGGACTTCTATAGCATTTCACAAGGTTGGAGGAAATTGTTATTTCATTCTCTCTATATCAACGCAGTCCAAACTTTTTGCTACACGGTCTAATCGTGCCAAGTTGAAAGTACTCACAGGCCACAAAAAGGCATTTTTTTAATTATAAACTAAAAAATGTACTTGGTTTCAACCCATTTTCAGGAGGCCTATGGAATTTTATGAACGATACAAAAAAAAAGTAAATCCCTGCTTTCCACTGCACGCATAAGTGTTGCGTAACATAATAGACATGTTTTACTCGCGAGGTCAGCAGCGCACCCCACCGTATCACTCGCAAAAGTGTTCCACCCAGCTGGTCCGGGGAGATCATGAAATCACAGCAGAATTGTAATTGCATCGCTTTAAGGGTAGTATGCAAAAAGAATATATATATATATATATATATATATATATATATATATATATAGATAAATCTGTTAATAAATAGCATAAACTCACCATGTGCTCCCAAAACTGCAGATATTTCAGTCCATGCCTTCTCCTTTTTCATGTTGTCCTTTATTGTTGTATTTTATAAACTAGGTGATTCTCCACTTCAAAGATTAAGTTGACTTAAATGGTGTCACAGGTAGTGATGCTTTTTTTTTTTTTTTTCATAGTTAAGCAATCAGAAATCTGCACGTGTCTTTTATTTTGAAAATTGCTGGATTCTTTTTGCTGCTTCTGTGTTTGATTTCCTGCTGAGCTTGACGTATTTTAGAAGCGTAGAGCTTAAAAAAATAGACCTGCAGCTTAAATTTAGGAAGGCGCCATGACAGAACGCTTCTGAGACGCGTCCCATTCGTGCTGATTAGCACCCTGTGGAAACAGTCCCATTGACTATAACGGCAGCTATTAGCTGCGTTTTATGCTTCGCAGATGTTATGCATCGCTTATGGTCCAGTGGAAAGCAGGGGTCAGAAAGCCTGCCTTACAGAATTCACCATGTGTTAGGGAGTACCTTTGCAAGTCTTGCTGACCTTGAAAATGCTTTACACCATAAGTCACACTAACCAGCTCACACACATTGTCAATTAGATTTTAGTCTAAACATTGTTATAACAGTCTATGCAATACTTTTCCATGTCATGCATACAATTACATGTTGACAGTAAGTGTGCAGAATCCGACCCATGAAGCCTTAAATCCGTAACAACAGAAAAAGAAAAAAAAAAAACTGTGAACACGGAGCTGTCAGACCATTTTCACCACCCACTTATTGTGGCATGGAGCCTCCTTACCAAACAATGGGGATGTTCTGGCTTGTCTAATACCTTTGGACTTTTATTATTAGCTAAGGGCTCTGTGAAGATACTACTAGACACCATCAGTCTGTTATCTGGGGGGTTCAAGAGTCAGAGGAGTCTCTCAGACTCTGCTCCTATGTGGTTTTTGCAGGGCCCACCACTATGGCCTCATATACCTATCAAAAACATGAGCAGCACATTAAGTAATCACACATTTCCATTTATTCCCTCCACTTTTGCCTGAAAACTGTGCTCTCTGTTTAGTGAGCGTATTTGTCAGTCTTCTAACTGATCAGACTGGCTGGTGACAGCCAGCATTGGACTTGGCCTAAGAGGAGGAGTTGGAGGAGGACGAAGAAGAATACGAAGTCAGGGAAAAGGAAAGGAAAAAATAAGCTTTCCTTTTCCTTACCTTCTTTTTCTTCTATTTTTCATCCTTCTTCACTTCCTCATCTTCTTCTATGCTTTGAATCCACATCATGTTCCCATCATACTATGCATATCAAAATAGCTAAACCAGCTGACTTTTCTAAACCTCCATAGACAGAAAACAATATGGCTTCCACACAGATTCTAATTTTCTTTTTAATACAGCTTTTTACATATTTAACCTTCTCACAAGGACTCTTTTTGAAAACCAAAAGTATCTATAGTTAAAAGCTATTTTACAACCTTCTAATCTTATGCAGAAACATATTTAATGATAAATAAGGTTTACCCAGTGAACACAGACTGCAACCATCAATGTTTATTTAGTTTTCTACATGATGTATTAAAGCTGGAACAACTTTTCTTCACAATTAAAACTTTAATAATACCGCTGTTGTAATCTTGCCTAAGGTCCCAAAATGGCTAGAGTGGCCTCAAAATGGCCCTCTGGTGATTTAAAGTAGTTGTAAAAAAAAAGGTCAACTATGTTAATTGAATTAGACAGAGCAGCAGCTCGAAGACAGATACAAGGAGGACAGATGGAATTCTTACTGCAAATTATCACATTTAAGAAATTCTTTATTTAGTCAGTTTGTGTGAGGGCTATTTTCACATAACCAGAAACCTTTAAATTCAGCTGTTAAATGTTTTATATATAAATTTTTTTAATAAACAGGACAATTCTATTGGTGAAATATGTCATGTTTATTTAGCTCTTCAAGTCTTAAAGCTTTTGGTGTCTTTAAATGTGTTTTCTTGTTATGATCCTTGCAGTGTTTGCGTTTTGGTTTTATTTTGTGTTTTGATCATTTCCCTGTTGTTTATTTATGTAAGAAATATCTTACCATGTTTAATTCATTTTTCTGTGTTCATTATTGCTGGAAAGGTATTGCCATATAGGGTTAATTTCTTTTGTCTTTTGTGCATTTGGATGTATTTCTCTTAGATCAGTGTTAGTCTTGTTCCCCTTGGTTTCTAGTTTCTTTCTAGTTATGCTTCCTTTGTGGTAATTATTCATCTTCCCTCAGCCTGTCTGTTTTGCTCTTCTCCACAGCTGTTCCTGATCCCCCTAACTAACTCACCTGTATTAAGTGTCATTCTCCACTCTCACTCCAAATAATAAGCTCAATGGTTTTAATTGTTCTCTGCTGGTCTCAATTTTAGTCCTACTCTCAACATACAAAACACAATCATTTTATTCTCTTAACCAACATCAAACAGAAACAAACATGTGCTTTTTTATAACATATTACATCGCAGAACCCCTGTTATGTAAAGTATAGACATATTGAGCTATTTTCCCAACATAGCTGCATGAAGAACTTCATACTCATAGTAGAGTATAAAGTGTGGAGCTGTTGGAAGTCATCTTGACACTCAACTTGAAGTCAACTTCAACATTAAGTGCATCTAAAGGCTGTTTTAAAATACACACTGTGGCGGCATATCGGGGTAATACTGGTGCCACGGTGTGTCCTTTGAATGCGCCGTGGCGGCATGGTGAGGTGAGAATACTGTGCCATTCGTGCCATCAGGCTTGATGGTAATATTACCACAGCACCAGACTTGACCACTTATGAATGACCAAAGGCTCCCTGATGCCGCTTCCACTTTGTGGCAAAGTGGCGCCAATGTTTTTTGAAACAGGCTTAAAAGTAATGATACATAATAGGGTTGTACCGGTACACAAAAGTCACGGTTTGGTTCAAATTTGGGGTTTTAAAGTCACTGTTCGGTACATTTTTGGTACATGTCAATCAAGAAAAATAAATACAAATGTTCAAATTACTTGTTATTTTAACTTTTTATGAGCATTAAACAAATAATCTTTTTTCCTGAATTCCTTTATTTCAATTCCTGAAATTAATTAGATTTTATTATGTTCTATAACTTAAAGAAAATTCAAAGTATAGAACTGACTCGAGAGTTGATTGGATTTTTAAAAAGAAATAAAATATTACAAGCAGACATAGCCAGAGTAGAAAACAATATGACAACTTGAAAACAGTAATTGTTAATGTTTAGTAATGTTTAAATATTATTTTGTCCTTATTTGAGAACAAAGCAGGCTTAAATCATTTTGGAGTTGTTTTGATATTTAGACAGCCTTGTTTCCCAGCTGTACTTGAATGCAGCATGGGCAGCTGTTGACAAAAACCCTTCTCATCAACAGGGATTCCGCCGACTTGTCTTCTATACAAAATAAGGAGTCTAGGCTGATTGGATGCTCCTGGTAGCCATGTGGACTTCAGTTGTTTTGTTTTTCTCCAGTATCAGTGGTGTTTACATTCATAGGTGAGTCATTCAGTTCAGTGCAGAGCGTGTTATGGACCTTATTGCTGTTGAAAGATGCGTTCGCTGACAAAGTTCTGGTTCGGTCCATCTTTCTTTTTTTACTGTAGCTGAGAAACCATTAATGTTCCCCAATAGTTTAGTGAGTTTAGTGATAGCTGAGAATCCTCTCTGTTTTGTTTTGGTGTCACTTTTTGACCTTGCGCTGTGGAAGGTTATACTCAGGCGCTCTGAGTTCACCACATAAACATTCTGCATGTGTTCAGGTAGAAAACAGCTGGATTTGTTCAGTACAAGTGCGTACTGAACTGACAGAGCCGTACCCAAAAATCAAAATCCAAATATATGTACAGTTACACCCCTAACACATAAGACAAAGTCAACACATTGTTAACTGATAACAGCAACTTGTTTTATTGCAGTGTTTGAAATCTGAAGTTATTATTATCTTACGATTCTCCATTCAAGTGGTTTAAAACATAGCTCTGACATCTATTGGTGACTGATGGAAACAATAATGGCTAGATGTTTGTGAAATCTTCCTTCCATTTCTGAAAAATAAGAACTTTTAGTGTAAAAAAAATAGATATGACTCACAAAAACATGATTAATTAATTACAACACCTCTAAATAATTAAATTTGTGTTTTAATCATATCCCAGAATTAAATAAAAACACACTGTTGTAATGTGTGGCACCAACATGATGTCTAATCAGAGCAGAGGCGAGAACTGTATTAAAGTGTGTTTTTAAATGTAACCCTTCAGACAGAACTCCAAAATATCAAGCCATCACATTTAAAACACTCTCATTTCTGGTATAATCACTCATCCTCCTCCACCCCCTCCCACCAAAAACAAATTAATTTTTCTTCACTTGCTGATGAAAAATGTACCTACCACATGCAGCTCCAAGGGATATGCAACAGGAGCCCAATATGCAAATCTCACCCTTTTAAGACTTATCTACATATCAAATATTCTCCAGGCTTTACATACTCTGTGATATTGGACACTGACCGGATGCTGGGATGTCTGTGTGTGCATGCATACATCGCTTCAGATGGACCCTGTGTGTGTGTGTGTGTGTGTGTGTGTGTGTGTGTGTGTGTGTGTGCGTGTGTGTGTGTGTGTGTGTGTGTGCGTGTGTGTGTGTGTGTGTGTGAGTGATCAGTCAGATGGTAGCAGCAGACAGCAGTGTGTCAGAGCTCTCATGTTTATCAAAGAGAAGCAGTTATCTGAGAGTATTGGATGGCCTTGTGCTGCAGAGCTAATCACAGTTATGTGTGTGTGTGTGTGTGTGTGTGTGTGTGAGTAAAACGAGGTGAGGAGGCACATAAGCAATTGTGGGCCACAAGTGTGTGCATGTTTATCTGTTCTTGAGAGTGTCTTAAATGATTATGACTTCTATGTTGTATTTTTTTTTAAAGAATGCTGAAAAATATATGAGACAAAGACCAAGATATTCATTTTTGGTAGATGTGAACTGATGTTTGAGTTTCTCAGAGGGAAATTTTGAGGTGTCAGTTTCTGTGAATGTTGAAATCTACAAATCAAATCAACAAAAAAAAAAAAAGTTTTTATTGAATGAATGGGAAAAGAAGTTACTGATATTGGTTCTACAGCCTGAAATAAAAAGCAAAACTAGATGTATGGCAGACACTGATAATAATGATCCACAGAGAATTTATTATTTTACTCCTCATATCCCAGTTTAAACAAATCAATAAACATAGCCATTGTAAGCTCGGTCAAAAAAGTAACTATTTTTTAGGTCAAAGATGAAGTCACACATCACACATGCACTGTATATGAATAGTTAAATCAACTTAGAGTAACAAGCTAGCAAGAGTGTTCTCTGTCCTCACACTTTATGTGCAAAGGACTTCTGCACATTATTGTATAAACTGTCAAACTACAACACTCTAGAAAGGTCACAGCTCTTTTACATGGTAAAGAAAGAGACACCTGTGGATATTGTTACTGACTCTTATTATGTATTTAGGGATCACCTGATGAAATAAGCTACCAAAAGACACTTTTAGCAAGCGCTATCACTAAGTTGTTTACCAATCAGGAAAAAGTAGTAGCACAGCACTGCTGATAGGCTGCAGTGGCTGCAGGCTCAGCGGGGGGTTGGAGTGTGTTTTCCCTGCTATCCCCAGCCTGATATTGAGACCTGTTATCTGTTAGTAGCTGCTAAAGTTGAGCTATAAAGGGTTTTAGTATATGTGCTGGATAACTACCAGAATATAAAATATAAAATTTTTCTCTGGAATTTTTAAGATTTACTTAGTTAATATAGGTATTTTATCAACTGTGTCACCACAAATGATACAATACCACATACTTGTATTTGCGTCCCAAACATTTTTGCCATGTGAACTCAAAGTAAGAAAAATATTTTAACTCAGATTAAACAGATCACAGTATGTACTGATCTGTTTTTCTCTGTTTTATACAGACAACTCTGCAGGAATATAAACCACAGTTCCAGGTATGGATGCAGCTTCAAGCTCCCAGTGATCCTCCTCACCCAAGTGTCCTGCCATCGTCTTCTTCACAGTCTCCTAATCTTTTTTCAATTTAAAAAAATGTATATTACCATTTGCTTATGATTAAATAGTGACAGTATCAATTTCCTGCACTTTTCAGTTGATTTTTGTCATTCTAATGAATAAATGTATTATTATTATTATTATTATTATTATTATTATTATTATTATTATTATTATTATTATTATTATTATCTTATGAATATATTTTTTACAAAAACATTCTGTCTGGGTATCTGATATGAGTTTACCTAATGATGATAGTAAAAGAAAATAAATGTATTAATCAATGTTTAATAGTTATTGTAAATAAATCATGCAGTTGTAAACAACAAATGTGGCCCAATGCAGGCTGGTAAAATAACAAATACTACTTTTAAACATTTACAGCTTATAGCTCCAGTAAAAACTTCAGGAAAGGAATCATTGAACTGTTTACCTCTAAAGCTGGTCATCATCAATTATATCAGTTGAGAAAATAAATAATTTAGAAGCAAATAGACTTATGAAGGAAAACAAAGGTTTTCATCTTTAGTAGACAATCATGTTTCATTAACAAGCCTGAAAAAGTAATATGAGGTGGTAAACCACTTTTAATTAGCAATGTCTTTTATAATCAATAACAACAAATTTTGTCCATTATTTTACAGGTATTCTATTTTGTATTGACCCTTCTTCCTAATTTTGTACATTTTATATCTGTCAAAAATGTTTTTTTCTTATTTTACTATCCATTAATAATGTGAAAATAATCCCATTCCCAAGTAAATGTGGACCATTTATTGAAACTGTGGAAAGATCGCAGCAGAGCAGCAAAACGCTCCGTTCCAATTGCAGAACTACCGTACTGCGTCTTTGTGTTCTGGACTTACGACTTACAACTGTACTTGCCAAGCACACAAGAACGTACCTGCGTACTTGGGTATTGAGAAATGGCCAAAGAATAAGGAAAACTGACAAACTATGAAAAAACAAAAGGAACAAATAAGAAATAAAATGGAAAAAAAATAAACCCACCAATAACACGATCCAGTGATATCACAGTTTAGTGTGAATATGTGTAATTAAAAACCAAGGTTTGTTTTGAGAAAATAAACATGTAGATGGCGGACGGATGTGCAGTATGTCACAATGATGTCACATCGGGAATTAACGTCTTAGCTAACAACAAAGAAAATATAGACTGTGGCATTTTTTAGTAACTCTTCTAATTCTCACATGTAGCTCTAATACCACTAATGTCACGGTTCTGGGGCGTTTGGGTTTGTTTTCTTCTGTGTTTACAGGTTAAGTTACTTCAGCCCTTCCCAATTGTCTCCTCCATATTAGTTACAGCTGTTCCTCATCTTGCTGATTTCCTCTGTGTGTATATGTCAATCAATCAATCAAACTTTATTTATAAAGCGCTTTTCATACAAGAGTTGCCATTAAAAGTGCTTTACAGATTAAAACAACCCCACATAAACCATATTTCCATCCCTCACCCACAGATTTAAAAGCATGCTCACAGTTATACCCCCTCCCCCCGACCTAACTCCCATGCACACAAACAGTTGAGAACAATAAAAAGGACATAAAAAGGACATTGGGTCAAGTGCAGATGAGTCAGGTAAGGAAACGCCATCAAGGGAGCCATCTGCGCCAGCAGCAGCAGATAAACCGCAGCAGCCAAGGCACACAGGGCACCCAGAAGAGGGAAATCAGAGACCCCCACCTCCACCCAAGCGCTACCTGGAGAGCAGCCAGGCAGCCACGGCCGACCACCGCTCCCGAGGGTTCCCACAGAGGAAACACTGGCAGGAATATGAAAATAACAGAATAAAGTATAAAAGTAATGGGATATATATGATAAGACTATGCAGTAAAACACTGAAAATATAAGCAATAATCAGTTAAAAGCTCGGCTAAAAAGGTGAGTCTTGAGCCTGCTCTTAAAAACATGAACGTTCTCTGCGGCCCTGAGGTTCTCCGGCAGCCTGTTCCAGAGGTGAGGGCCATAATAATGGAAAGACGTCTCACCATGAGTGTGTGTCCTGACTTTAGGGACGACAAGGAGACGGCTGCCAGAGGAGTGCAGAGACCGCCAAGGTTCATATGGTAAAAGCAGTTCTGAAATATGGTAAAAGCAGTCCTGAAAGATAAGAAGGCCCAAGACCATTAAGACACTTAAAAACCATTAAAAGAACCTTAAAATCGATCCTAACACACACAGGGAGCCAATGCAGTGAATTGAAGACTGCCTCCTGGTCTTCATCAGGACATGTGCTGCTGAATTTTGTAGAAGTTGTAAACCTGATATACTCTTTTTGGGAAGACCAGAAATCAGAGCATTGCAGTAATCAATTCTACTGGTGATAAAAGCATGCATCAGTGTCTGCGTGTTGGCCTGAGAGAGAATGGGGTGGACTCTGGCTATGTTCTTTAGATGACAGAAAACCTATTTTGGTGATATTTTTAATGTGAGGGATAAAAGTCAGCTCAGAGTCAAAAATCCCGCCCAGGTTCTTCACTTGTAAAGAAGGATTAAAAGACAGTGGTTGTAGTTTTGGTAAAAGTTTCTCTCTGTGAGCTATAGGACCGATGACTAAAACTTCAGTTTTATATGTTCTCACCGGTGTCATACACTTCTTTCCACTTTTTAGACTAATCAGGAGTTAAAAAAAGCCCTCTTTCATATCAGGACCCTTCAGATGATCGCAAGAATTGACAATCATGTGTAGATTAAGGAACTAAACAATTATCTAACAGGTAAAAGTTGTGTGACCTGCTCTACACTGTGCTCAGATTAGTGTGCCAGGCACAATTAGGCATAGAGATAGCTGCACAGACAGCAGTTGAAATACGTATCATTACTTTTTTTGACGATTTAAGGTAAATAACTTCTTTAATCAGTTTTGTCAACAAAATATTAACTGGAACTATAATCAAAATTGTTATAAGCTGAATTACCAGTCATATGAAAACTATGAATAAACATGCTAACGTTAGCCAAACACATCCAACAAACTGCTCTGCATCAAAACAAGGCAAGTTTATTAAAGACTGTAGCAGTACATGCATGTTGACACGTGATAGCACAAGTCCAAACTCTCGCCTCCAGCTTCTGGCGGGGGCCATCCAAATCCTGGGAGCCAAAGTCTCATGATAGAATCTGCTCAGTTCATTTTATTGGAGGTATGCTGAAGTTTAAACAAAATATAGCTACATATAAGTTACATCTACTGCTAGCATGGTTACCATGGAACATTAAGAAATATTTATATTTATTTTAAGCACACTAAGGTGGACACTGGCAGCGTAGCCAGTGAGATGGCAACATTTTGATTTTAGGCTACATATTCAAACTTGTAGAACTTCCCACACACGAACACACAACCAACAGTCAGCCCCTACCCCCGTCTCTAAACTGAGAATAAAAATTAGAATCTGAATGAAAACATGTTGCACTTAAGACTTATATCACAGTATGTTCAGATGTGTGTCTTCAGATTATATTGGTGCATTCATTGTGTGAAGTACAGAAATAAATACTGCAGTGACACTCCTGCATAATGCTGCACAATAGATCCACTGGTGCTCAATAAAGATCACACCACTGGCAGCATCTGGATGGGGGGCTGATTTATTGTCCCTAAAGCAGACCTATTAGATCTATATACTTAACTGGGCCCGGTATCGAATCTACCGACCCACTGGAACCGTGACCAGAATGTGCTTTGTTTTTATATCATTTATATTTATACCTTTGCAGTCAGTGGCGGCTGGCCAATAGAGGGCGATAGGGCGCCGCCCCCCCAGTGTTTCCCAAGTGTTTTTGATTAAAATTTTTTTTAAACAATAATCACATATTATAAGTTAATTGTGAGTTTAAGTTCGTAACAAAGTATCATATATAAAAATATATATTATTTTCGGAGGAAAGCTCCTGACAGAAAGATCGCCCCAAGCAGTGCAGCAGCCAGCCAATTACTGACAAGAAATTCGCACATAGCAACAGGAATTTATCCAATCAGCGTCATTGATCCGGACTCATGAAGGGCGATAGAGAAATCGCCCCAAGGCTGGTGTGAGGGCGGGCAAGATATCTGTGGTGACATTGGCAGTGTGATTTCTCTGCCACAAGGGGGCGCTGCTGTAAGAGTTAACAGCTTTGTGTGTACAATTTTTGTGTAAATCTAATAAGTTATTTGTTTCCAGTTTGGTTCTAAACTTGTTTGTGCCATATTGTATTTATGTTTAGTATAAGAATGCCTCGAGTTCTTAATATTGGCATTAAAATAATCAGTATTTCACATAGTACTGGTATCCAGCTGTTTATGTTCAATTGTTTTGGGATGATTCTTGAAAATGACTTGATAAGCTATATGCACAGCTCCACTACTTCCTGAACTTAGTACAGCCCTTTTATTTCCTGTCTGTATTGGACAAACTGATCAATCCAGGTGTGTCTGACCTCAGTAGTAACAACAACAATGGTCAGACACACCTGGATTAATCCGTTTGTCCAATGATGTAAGACAGGAAACAAAAGAGCTGTACTTAGTTTAGGAAATAGTGGAGTTGTGCAAATAGCTCAGAAAGCACAAGTTTGATTTTAAAAAAACAAAAAAACACAGCCCCACCAAGAATATTTTTCACCAGCCGCCACTGTTTGCAGTGTATATTTATCAATCATCTGCACAAAGATGATCTAAATTAGAAATACAAAACATTGTTTCATTTTGTTAGCAGAATTGTTCAACCAGCACGGCTCTGAATTGCGAGTGCAGAAGCTCTTCTTGCTCTCCAGTCTATTCTTACTATTACCGAATGAAAATAACATTCAACATGCGTATATGTTAAGTCAGATAAGTTTTAAAACATAGAATACATAATCTGTTCGGAGTGATATGGTAACTTTTTTTATACAAGTTAACTAATGCTGAAGCTGACCTGCAAAAAATGCTTTGGACAAATCTGTTGCTGTCAGATTGGCGAGACAGGTGCTTCATTTTAATTCTGATGAAAATAGCGTGCATTAAAGTGCTACACTTTAAAGAACTTAGTTTTCAAGCATATTCTTTGCATTTTATTACATTTATTGAAATATTAAATTAGGTTTTTGAGTTAAACTATTTTTAATCTTAAATGGCCTTAACCAGTATTGGAGGAAAACAAACCTCCTTGCTGGAACATCCCTAATTCCTGTTCAGTTTCTGTGAAACATACTGTTTAAAAAAATGTTTTTAATATTCTGGCATAAAACAAAAATTCAGGTCTGTACTTGGAAAATATCAGTTTTTGCAAATGTTTACTAAAAATCTTTTCGCTCGTCCTAAATAAACAGCCACAACAAATGTTTTAACCTAATTACAAAAAAAAGGCTTAGGCTACGTTTGAAAACTTAAAAAAAGATGCTAATGCACACACACATGCAGGCACACACAAGTGGAGTTATTGTCATCCCTACAACACACCTACAGCTTGTTTCTATTATTCCTACAAAAAACACAAAGCAACAACCCTCCCATTTTGTTTGGTCACTTCTACAACATTAAATTCAAAATGGCACAGACACAATCAACCCAAATAACGGTCTACCCTTTCTGAGGACTTTAAGTGTCTCCCGCCATCGCTACCGCTGGCTAATAGGAACCAATTAGTTCCCATTATACCAACTCCCAGTAAAAGAGCATTATGGGAATCCCCCCTACTTAACACCTTTCCTTTTCGAAACAGGCACCCAATTAGACAACTAAAAGACAAAGCCAGTGTGGATAAGTAGGGGGCCTCAGGAGTTGAGAATGGTGGGACCGTAGGGTGAGGTGAGGCCTGTGAGTGGTGTTGATGAATACCTCTTTGTTTAGTCAAGATTTTTCGGGGTGGTAAAGAAAACAGTTTTGACTAAATACTTCTATGAATGGTTAGATTCAACATTGAAGGCATATTAAAAATAAGAACTAATAATTCAAAGAAATTGGAGGCTTTTTCATTTGTTACTGTAAAATCTGAATCAAAAGGAAGTCCCAAGCAGATTATCAGTTTTTGTTTTGCTGGAACTGTAGAAATTTTAAAAATAAACCAAATGACATGATATCTAAAGAAAATTACTTTCAGTTTTTTTTTACATGAACAAGTTCCTTGAGGACCAAATGTAATGCTCTGTCATGTCACATGTTTAAAATACCACAAAGTTACAGCCAGACAGAACGCCTCTTTTTTGATAAATATTACATCATACATGCAAACCTAAATTTTGGATACATAAGTCCCACATCAAATTAAATCGGTATTTTCTCCCTCCTGTGTAGATTGTACAGATCCCAGTTCTCAATCTAATCTCATGCATCATACACTGATCTGAAAAATGGTGATAAAAAACTGTACTGCTGTTTGGAATGCAAGAAGGAAAAATGCTAAAAATATAGAATTGTTTGAATCTTAGGTTTTGACTCTTAAGAGTAAAAAAAAAAGAAAACTATGCCCTAAAAATCTTCAGGTAGTAACATCTGTAAACAAATTCAAATTCAATTCAAAATTCAAATTCAAAAATACTTTATTGATCCCAGAGGGAAATTAAGTGTTGGTATAGCTCATATAATTAATTCTTTAAGGAGTTGTTGTAGATAATGATGGCTGTGGGCAGGAAGGATTTCCTGTAACGGTCTGTATTGCAGCGAAACTGAAGAAGCCTCCGACTGAAGACGCTCTGTTGTTGTATGACTGTCTCATGAAGAGGATGCTCAGGGTTGTCCATAATTTTTTTGATTTTATGAAGAATCCTTCTTTGCATTACCATCTCCAGATTTTCCACAGTTGTCCCAAGAACAGAACCAGCCTTCTTTATCAGGTTGTTTAGCCTTTTTAAATCCCTGGCTCTGATGCTGCTACCCCAACAGATGACGGCTGAAGAGATTACACTCTCCACAACAGACTTGTAGAAGATCTGCAGCATCTTGCTGCAAACTTTGAAGGACCTAAGCTTCCTCAAGAAGTACAGTCTGCTCTGTCCCTTCTTGTAGACGGCTTCACTGTTGCGCCTCCAGTCCAGTCTGTTGTCAAGGTGAACTCCAAGGTATTTATACTCCTCAACCACCTCCACTTCTTCTCCCATGATGGAAACAGTGTTTGACTTATCCCTGTTTCTTCTGAAATCTACAATCATCTCCTTTGTTTTGTTCACATTCAAGGTGAGACGATTGTTTCCACACCATGTCACAAAGCGGTCCACCAGCTCTCTGTATTCAGCTTCTTGTCCATCTCTGATACACCCGACAATTGCAGAGTCATCTGAGTATTTCTGCAGATGACAGGTCTCTGATTAGTACTGGAAGTCTGAGGTGTACAGAGTAAAAAGGAATGGTGAGAGTATGGTCCCCTGTGGTGCTCCTGTGCTGCTGACCACCTGGTTTGACACACAATTCTTCAGTCTCACAAATTGTGGTCTGTTGGTCAGGTAGTCATTGATCCAGGCGATTGTTGAGGGCTCCACCTGTGTCTTCAGGAGTTTCTGACAAAGCAAATCAGGCTGAATTGTGTTAAATGCACTAGAGAAATCAAAGAACATGATCCTCACAGTGCTGCCTGCTTTGTCCAGATGACAGTGGGTTGGTTGAAGTAGGTGGATGATGGCATCTTCAACTCCAACTCCACAGCGATAAGCAAACTGCAGTGGGTCCTGATACGTTCTTGTTTGCTTACTCAGGGGTGCCAACAGGAGTCTCTCCAGGACCTTCATGATGTGGGATGTCAGGGCAACGGGTCTATAGTCATTGATGACTGATGGGTGAGTTATTTTGGGTACTGGAACAAGGCAGTATGAAAAGGTGTAGAATGAAATCTCCTCCCAAAAGATTATTTTTTAAATTTATTTTAAGCTATAAGAAAAAGCTTCAACACTGTATTGGGTTAAAAAGAAGTAAAACTTTTACAACATCTGACTTTTTTCATAAATTTTAAATGAAACATATGAAAAAGCAACCTTACCAAAAAATGTGAGAAGTGTTGATCAAGAATAACTACTAATAACTGGGCACAGCAGATTTATTAATTATTGCTGATTTTGGTGACAAGTTCTTTTACCGACGTTCACTTTTTAGTGAAATTTATATGCTGTTCTTTAGACCTAAAATTTACAAGTCAGGGCTCTTTGTCTTATTTTTATTTCAATTAGATCATCAACAGTTGAAAAAATATTACCTATTAACGTAGACAAAATAAATGACAGGAAATTATAAGAAGCCTGATATGCAGCTAAAGTAATTCTTTACTTCACAAAAAGCTCTTCCCACAATTTGCATCTTGTGGGTTTTTTTTAACGTTTGCTTGCTCCTCTTTTGTCAAAATCATACCAAGAGAAGAGTAGAAAGAGAGATTCTTGCTGGGGAAATTTCTCACCAAGCAACAAGTATACGCACACTGAGTATGCACACACACACTCAAAAGATCGCAAGAACACACACAGAACAGTGACAGTTTTCCCATGACAGCATGGGAATTCCTCTGCTCCAGAGTCACTCTTAAGTGTATTACAGAGAGAGAAAGAGAGACTTTGTGTGTGTGTGTGTGCATGTGTGTGTGTGTATGCGTGCGCATGGGCGCGTGTGTGTACAAGTAGCTAGTTGGAGGAGGACTGGGTGGGTGTCCCTGAGGTGGCCCACCCTCTGGTGACCCAGCCTGTTTCTCTGTATAATCTACACAGGGAAACATGAGAGGGTAGATTAGGTGAGAGAGAGTATTGGTATAATCACTTCTCTGGCATCCACTGGCGGATGTGACCGAGAGTGGTCGTTCTCTCTCTGTGAAGCTCCTAAATTGTAAAAAGACGAGGTGATAACAGACATTTGAAGTTTTAGAAGCAAACTGGGAATATGTTGGATGTTTTGGCACTATTTTGGTTCAGGAAGTTATCATTTTAATGCTTAAGCTATTATAGCAATTCTTGTTTATTATTACTATAAAATGCTGACATAATAACTTGTTATTCACTTCCTACTGACTAGTGTTTGCAGAATGTAATTGAGCATTGAAGATAATTTGCAAGACAATACAGTTAAATGCTACAGAAACTTCTGAAATGTTTGAGACATTATATGGAATAACTTGCTAAGAGCCAACTGTCTGTTTTCCACTTGCAGAAGAGGTTAGGTAAGAGCATAGGTAAAAAGTTAGTGGTGTGGAACGGATACCAGAGAATGCCAGAATTGGTTAATTAAAATAGCAAAATTTTCTGGATGACGACCATCTTGTGCTTATAGAGACGATATGTGTACTGTTTGGATTCGAGTGACAACTGTGCACACAAACATTAACAGATCACAACATGTGCAGAATTTGTGCAAAGCTTGTTCCCAGTGTGTCAACTACAGAAGAAAGTAAGCAATCTTTGGTGACAGTAACACAGAGGGTTTTGGTCTCTAGTAACATGTCATAAAAACTGGACTCATTTGGAGACCGAGAGGCAAAGTTCCCAATGGCTCCTCCAGACGGCCAAGCAGCTCAAGTCCAGAGAGAAGTTCATGGCGGTGTTCCCTCTGCCCAGATGGTCAACAAACAGTACCACGTAAAGGTTCCTAAAAATAAGTTTTAATGCTTAAAGGCCAGGGTGTACAATCACGTTGGTGGCATCTGGACCACCACAATGCTCAAGTCTACAATTTCATCTAGGTAGCTAACTAATTGAAGGAGATGAGAATCCAAACTGATCCACTCCAACCCTGAAGAGTAGATATCAGAGGTGGGACCAAGTCATTGTTTTGCATGTCTCAAGTACTGTATGCTATTTTGGAATTTTTACATAAACACATTCAACCGAACCTGTTGGTCACCCCACCGAACAAAACCGTGCAAACTCTGCCTTCCCTGAAAGACAGCATCTCAAAGATTCTTAAGCTACAAGTTTCGTCATGCTATGACCAAATTTCAGAAAATAAGCAGCAAAATAAGCCCCAAAATATGTGTAGCATTTGAAAAACAAGAACATAGATTCTTCCTTACTTTTGTTTTTATCGTGGTGAAAAGAATAATACAAAATTAGCCTATATGACTGTATTTCCAGAATAACTACAATACCCAGTTTGCATTTTTTTTTTTACGTAAAAAAATGTAATCTTTTGCCTGTATTCTTACATTGAATTGGAGGAGGCTCAGTGTTGTCTCTCATGCGCATTGTGAACGTTCCACATGCAAACATTTGCTTCGTCCAATTGGCTTCAAAGTTCTGTGACTTTGATCTAATTCACTTCATCAACATGAATCTTTGTACATGTAATCCACACATTTTGATTCATGATTTTCTGCAGTTTATATTCTATTGGAGCATATTTTCAAAGGTAATATATACTTTACCATGAGAGAACAATTAGGCGAGAATGAAGAATCTTGTATTTTGTCTATGTTCCAGCTACAATTACTTTGGCACAGTAACATCTGCTGTAATTTTTACACCTCTGATTAAATGTCAGAAACATAACATCATTTTGATACCAAGATCGTTTACACAGAGTTTGTTTTTGCAGACAAAAACTACATTCATGTTGGGTATGTCCTGTTCAAGCTAGGAGATTGGAGAGACCATGGGGCTGAGGAGGTTAAGGATTAAAGACATTTTACAAAAGAGTACAGGTGATGTAATTTTCAAGATGATATTTAGATTTTTAAAAGTCACGGGTATTAATTTAAGAATATAGCATAAACATAATTCTGGTCCTCACTCCAGTCCAGAAGGTGGCGGTAATGCACCTCAAGTTGTTTGCCAACTGCCCTAAAATCAGAAGAAGTGCCGTGTTATTTGTAGGCTAATAAACAGCATGCTAATTGCAACTACGACACATAAGGAAGGAAATTAAGGGTTTTAAGTGGCAGATCATGTTGGATTGTGGAAGTCAGTCTTGTCATAGACTAACTATTTTATTGGAGGACATTCATTTGACCGCTTTATCTCAAGCTGGCTCTGTTCTGTCTATGATTAGAGGCTATGAATGGTAGGTTTCAAATTATTTTGCTTTCTGTTTGGTTTGGCAAAAGTGTTGGTTGTGTCTAAAGATATGATTGTATCCTTGAAAGGGATATGCCAATGGAATCACAAGGATATCAGCTTTCCAGTTATGTATAAAATGGATATGTATAGTCAAAGGATGTCGCAAAAAAACCCAACAGATTTGACACGGAAGTATGTAACGTCCCACCAGCAGAACCTATAAGTTTCGCTGGTGGAAAACCAGATTCTTGGAAAACCAGATTTAAAATGGCATGACAAAAATAGTATGCATGTTAAGGCCAAACCAGCAAATTATTTGCTGTGCTTAGAACAACTTTGGGCAACAAACCTTTCACCAGGTTTTGTTTAGCCATCAGCTGCAGGCTTGAACCCAAAATAAAGACGTTGGTGAGCTCAAAATGTTGCTCATCCGTCTTCTCTTTGTCTGTGTCTAGCTAGCTGAAAAAGGAAATTCAAATTAAATGCAAAAATACAGTTGAATCTGTCAAAAGTTTTCCATATTTTATTTAATCAACTGGCAGACTGTTTGCTAAAACTAGGATCCGATGTGCTTGCAGTCATTCTTTTTGTTACAAATCGTTATGTTCAAAGTAAAACCAGCAAACACCATTGCTATGAATAGTGACTGCAGGTTGCAGAACAACGGCATGAATACAAAGTGGAAATCCAAATGTGTTCTAAGTGTAACTTCTCCAAACTATTCAGACTCATTTTGGTAATCTCAGCAATTTCAAGCATGACGGACCACCATAGCCCATGGCAAAAGTGGTAAAGCGACTTAGGGTCCTTTTCCACTAACACGTAGCAGC
Source organism: Valencia hispanica (assembly GCA_963556495.2). Classification (NCBI taxonomy): domain Eukaryota; kingdom Metazoa; phylum Chordata; class Actinopteri; order Cyprinodontiformes; family Valenciidae; genus Valencia; species Valencia hispanica. Next base: position 40,324,980 of record OY747720.1, on the reverse strand, counting down.
ACAGCTCGACTCGTCTTGGCTCAACTCTACTCAACAGTTCGGGTGGTTTTTGTTTATTGTCATAAAGTTGGGTGGCCCCAGAGTCCGAAAAGTAGCGTGACGTAATCTGTACATGACACAAACACAATGCAACAATGGACATGGACATGGAAGCTGTGTTGAACCGAAAAGTAGCGTGACGTAATCTGTACATGACACAAACACAATGCAACAATGGACATGGACATGGAAGCTGTGGGCTTTTGTCAGAGTCAGTTGCTGTTGTGAATTTTTACAAATGGTGGGTCGTATCATTTAAGTGAGTCGCTCTTGAGACCAATGGATGTGCCATAATCTTCTCCAGCTTAATAGAAACAAAACTGAAGAGATTATTTTTGGACCTAAAGAGGAACGCTCAAGAGTCAGCACACAGCTTCACTTAATAGAGCTACAAAATCAGGCTACGAATCAGGCATGAAATCTAGGTGTAGTCGTGGACTCAGACCTTAACCTCCAGGGTCATATAAAGGCAATCACAAGGTACGCCTCCTATCACCTGAAGTACATTTCTAGGATGAAAGGACTAATGTAACTCTAAATTTTCTGCTTTTAAATTCTGACAAGACAGAAATTGCTGTCTTTAGACCAGAAGCTCTAAAAAAGACATTGCTTAGTCAATCATGGCATTAAACCTCTGTGTTATTTTTGACCAAGACATGACATTTAAATCTTATATTAAACAGGTTTCTAGAATTTCCTTCATTCAACCCCGGAATATTGCTAAAATTAGAAATATCCTGTCCAGGAATGATGCTGAGAAACTGGTCCATGCATATGTTACCTCAAGACTGGACTACTGTAATTCTTTACTATCAGGAAGTCCACAAAAGGAAATTAAAAGCTTTCAGTTGATCAAAAATGTTGCAGCAAGAGTTCTGATGAATGTTAAAGAGTAACTAAACCCCAAAACAACTTTTTTTGCTTCTAAACTGTATAAATGGGTCTTTACCAATGCAATCATTCAGTTTCTGGGAATTACTTTACATTTTCGTGTAAACTTGTTTAATTCTACACTTTTGTGTCTAAAAATGTCTTAGTCCTGCCCTATTAGGGTTGAACTGTGGCTACTGCATTTGAAATTTGTGATTGCTGGAGAGCGGTATATCTTTTCCACTCTTTACGTCACAGGCATGGTCTCACAGACACGCCCCGTTGGGTTTGGGTATAAAACTATCTCTCAGACACACTCGCCCCGTGGCGAGTTTGGGGTTGGATTGCGTTTTACAGGTTACCATTATTATCACATTAGCACTTAGTTAGCATAGCTAACACACTGTTTTGAATGTTAGCTTATGTTAGCATTACCACTCAGAGACTGGACCTATCCTGTCTCCCTCTGCCTCAGCAGCACCGGCCTCAGGCAGCGCTGACTCAGCGCCCTGAGGCAGCGGCTCGAATCGATACGGCTCGGGCCCGCTGGGCTCCATACCGCCTCCCTCTACGCCTCTACCTCTGGTGACGGCGGAGGAGATCCGCTGGATCAGGGCGCTGAGTCAGCGCTGCCTGGGGCCACTGCTGCCGGTGCTGCTGAGGCAGAGGGAGACAGGAGGAGTCCAGTCTCTGAGCGGTAATGCTAACATAGGCTAACGTTCAAAACAGATTAACGTCGATCAGTCACAAAACTGCCAACGTTGCTTCGGTCACTGTCCATGTTTCAGTGGCAGATTAAGCTAGCTGTCACTGTCCTCCTCACCTCATCCCCACGTTCCCCCCTCAGCTCATCCTCCACACTTGGCCACGCCCCTCCGTGCCTCCTGGCACTGCCCACTTTGTAGAATTTTTCTAATGTTTTCTGGGGGCGGGGTTATGCTTTTTCATGGGGTTCAGTTGCACTTTAAAGAGAGATCACAGTTGACCAGTTTTAGCTTCCCTTCATTGACTCGCTGTTAAAATCCAGAATATAAGAGGGTTTAAGAAGGAGGGAACGTATGACTGTGTCTGTATGTCTTTGTCTACCTGTCAGGTTGGATCTTGGTCTGCCCCCTCGCCTGGCGCACCTCAGGCCTTACACTTAATGGGGGGCCTATTTCCCCCCCGTTACCCCCCGCCGGTGACGGGGGCCCCTGCCTGCCGGTGCATCGGTGGTCAATCCGGTTCGGACCTGGTGCGTGCCTGGCCGGGCCTGGGGGGGCCGGTGTGTCGGTCGGCCGATGCGCTTGGCCGATATCTTCCTTTGGTTGGTTGGGGCACCTCTTTTAGAGGTGCCAGGTTTGGGATTGTTGGGTGGTGCCTGCTCGGTGGCTCGGCGGGATGCGGATCCGGCGTCTCTGCTCGTTTGATCACCTGTTCTGTGCGCACCGTGCGTGGCCGGTTCATTGGCGGGTTGGACCGGGCCTGGCCCTCGTTGGATGCCTGGTCTCGGCGCCCTGCGTTGCGCGGGATCAGGACCCGGGAGCTGGTACAACTTGGCGTCCAGATGCTGGCTGAGCCTGGCCTGGGGATGCTGTCCGTCCCCTGGGGCTATCGGTGGGGCGCTGGGATGTTGGCATCGGGGATTGGCCTAGGGTGGAGCCGGCGCGGCCCCTGCAGTGCCGGGGGCCCCTCGTCGCCCGGTCCCTTGTCGGGTCCCTGCTGGGGGGTGGGGTGCCCCTGGGCCCCGGCTCCCCCGGTCCGTTGACCGGCCCGCCCCGGCGCGGCCGGTTGCCGGCGGGGCCCGTGGGCTCGTCACTGCTGCCCCCCGGGCCCCTGCATAGTGGCCGCTGGATGTTCCCCTGGGGTTCTCCTTTGCTCCTCTCTTGGGGGATGCGGTCGGCCCCACCCGGGTCCGCCTGGGGCTCTGGCGGTCCTTTGGACGTCTTTGCTCCGATCTCCTTCATGTCTGCATCGATTCCTGGGAGACGGATTGATGTCTGCTCACACCAACTATCGAACACTCTTATGGAGAAACGTTATATGCACCAGCATGCTAACACACACACATAGATGTGGGGTCTCTGGTGTTTAAGGAAATATTCTTGGGCTGAGGTTATCATTACTAGAGCTTGATTAGTCGGTACCATGAGCTTTTCTGTGACATTGTTGTTGTATTTTTATATCTATTTTTGTGTGATGTGGTTGTGTAATTCTTAGTTCACAATGTTTGGTTGGTTTTGTCGATGTTCCTTTTTCTTTTTTCTTTTTTTTTTTCCCCCCTCTCTCTGCCGTCCTGTGGGTATGGAGGCAGACTTCAATGTCTTCCTGTGTTTTCTTTGTTCCCCTTCCTCTCTTGTATTTTCAACTCACCCTCTCTCTTGACTTTTTGTTTCCTACCTCTCTTCTTCATCTTCCTTCTTTCTTCTCCCTAATTTTCCGTCTCCGTGTCCATAACATCAGTAAATAAAAACCCCAACAATTCATAATAAAGATTTTTCACACATATATCAAGTGGAGTACTATAGCAAAAGCTGTACTGCTCCGCTTGTGAAAGTAAATCTGTTGGGCTTCTACTTGGTACTCAGACACCAATTCTGAGCTCCACACTGCCAAACAGGAAACGTTTATAAAAAAAGAAAAAAAAAAAGTAAAAAATCCAGAATATAATTTAAAATCCTCCTTCTTACATATAAAGCTCCTAAAAATCAAGCTCCATCACACATCAGAGATCTGATTGTTCCATATGTTCCCCAAAGAGCACTTCGCTCTGAGACTGCAGGTTTACTGGTGATTCCTAGCATTTCTAAAAGCAGAATTGGAGGCAGATCTTTTAGTCATCAGGCTCCTCTCCTGTGGAACCAGCTCCCAGTTTTAGTCCATGAGGCAGACACTCTGTCTACTTTTAAGACCAGGCTTAAAACTTTTCTTTTTGATAAAGCTTATAGTTAGAGTTGCTTAGGTCATCCTGAGCTAGCTCTGTAGTCATGCAGCTTAGAGCCTTAGACGGTTGGAGGACAGACTGACCACATTTCTTCACTCTTCTACTTCACTCTGCTACTTTTCTCTTCTACTACTCTCCAGTTCTATTTTTTTGCTGTTATTTCGACTGTTAACTTTGTTTTTCTCAGTGTTGTTCTCTCCATAGAAGCTACAACTGGTCTGGTGTCGTTTTAAGAATTGCGCTGCTCTGGGTGGCTGCATGTTAGAGTGGCTCAGTTGGCCAAATATTGAGGGTTTTTTTTCCGGACGTTGTTTCCTCTGTTTTCTTGAGGAAAATTGCATTTTTGGACCTGTGTACTTTCTAGTTTTTGGTGCTGTGAAGCCAGAAGGATTTTTGCTGTAAATGTATAACTTTTTTGTAACTTGTTATGATGCGTATCAGATGCGTATGGTTACGCATCTGATTAACGCAGCTGATTAACATTGCAAAAGCTGAAATAATACCTCAACTGAAGCCACATAACCCTGATGAGTTGAGGAGGAGGAGGCGTGGATGCAGAGCAGGAGCAAAAAGGAGACAGATAAGGAGGTAGTTCAAACCATCTCTTCTATCGATCATAATGGGCAACATGAGATCACTGGCTAACAAGATCGATGAACTTCAAGCCCTTACAAAGACTCAGCCAGAGAATCGGGAAAGCAGTGTTATCTGTTTCACCTGAGACGTGGGTGCAGGATCATATGCTCAACGTCTCTCTGCCAGGGTTCCTGACTGTACGAGCAGACAGAGATCTGAAGACGAGCAGGAAAGGAAAAGGAGGTGGAGTAGCAGTGCTTGTAAACAACAGATGGTGTCATCCAGGACATGTTACAGTGAAGTGTCATCTCTGCAGCCCAGATATTGAACTCTTGGCAGTAAGTTTTTGTCCATATTATTTACCAAGAGAGTTCACCAGTGTTATTTCGGCAGTTGTTTACATTTCACCTTTAGCCATTGCAGACAATGGATGTGATGTCATCAGTTTCATTGTTGCTAAGCTACAGACCCAGCACCCAAATGCATTTGTGGCAATATCTGGTGATTTTAATCATGCCTTGCTCTCTACTACACTTCCAACATTTCAACAGTTTGTCAGCAGCTCCACAAGAGAAAACAAGACCTTGGATTTGTTTTATGCAAATGTAAAGAAGCATACATGTCCAAACCAAGACCTCCTCTTGGACAATCAGATCACAATCTTGTTTTTCTCTGCTCAGAATATAAACCACTTGTTAAGCGCAACCTGTGACAAAAACAACTGTGAGAAAATGGTCAAAGGAAGCTGAAGAAGCCCTGCAGGGCTGTTTTGATACCACAAACTGCATGACATTTTGCCAAGCACATGGAGAGGACATCAATGCCATGACTGAGTGTGTGACTGACTATATAAACTTCTGTGTGGACAACATCATCCCCACCAGAACATTGAGATGCTTCCCTAATAACAAACCCTGGATCACCAGTGAGCTGAAGGAACTGCTAAACAAGAAAAAAAAGACAGGGAGACAGGGAGTTATTGAGGGGTATTTAAAAGCAACAAAAGGCCAAGATCAGAGACAGCAAGAGTCAAACAGGAAGAAACTGGAGAACAAACTACAGAGGAACAATATCAGAGATGTCTGGTCAGGAATGAAAAAGATCACAGGCTTTAAGCGCATGAAGGATTGACTAGATGGAAGTCTGGACAGATCCAATGAACTGAACACATTCTTCAATAGGTTCAGTTCAGGAACTAGCTCGGCATCCTCCTCTCCTATCCCCAGCCAAACAGACATCTCACCCTCCTCTGACCCACAGCTTCCCTGTCACACCTTGGATGTTTTATCCTTCACCTCAGTCATTGATTCTTCTGATTCCACAAATTTGTCTTCATCCAAGTCAGGAGATGCTGCTACCCCCTTTGCCTCCCCCTCAAACTTGTCTGTCTCTAAAAGTCAGGTGGATAGGCAGCCGGAGAAACTGAACCGGAACAAGGCTGCAGGTCCAGATGGTGTCAGCCCCAGAGTCCTGAAGGCCTGTGCAGAGCAGCTCTGTGGGATTCTGCATCACCTCTTCAACCTTAGCCTGACCCAGGAAAAGGTCCCAGTGTTGTGGAAAACATCATGCCTTGTTCCAGTACCAAAGAGAACTCACCCATCAGTCATCAATGACTATAAAACTGTTGCCCTGACATCCCACATCATGAAGGTCCTGGAGAGACTTCTGTTGGCCCACCTGAATGAGCAAGCAAGAAGATATCAGGACCCGGTGCAGTTTGCTTATTGCTGTGAGTTGGAATTGAAGATGCCATCATCCACCTGCCTCAACCAACCCACAGTCATCTGGACATAGCAGGCAGCACTGTGAGGATCATGCTCTTGATTTCTCCAGTGCATTTAACACAATTCAGCCTGATTTGCTTTGTCAGAAACTCCTGAAGACACAGGTGAAGCCCTCAACCATCGCCTGGATCAACAACTACCTGACAACAGACCACAGTTTTCTTTCTGTGGCCATCAAACTCTCTTGCTATTAACCCCACTGAGAATTTGGTCAAAAAGTTGATATCTGGCATTTGAGGAAGAATTGCTATGATATCATAAAACACTGAATCTTTGCTTACGTTTCATTTACTTGTTAAGAAAAGCATTAGCAAAGATGTATGAAATGACAATGAGCAAGGCTCATAGACATACAGCAACTTTTTTCTTCTTTTTGTTTGTTAAAATGTTTTATTCACACAAACTTCATTTACTTATTAAATAATAACATGGTTAAATATGATGTGTGGTTTGGTACGCCTGAGGTTAGATTTAAGAAAACTGTAATACCTGGAAAAGACCAGATCACATAAACATCCTGTAACTGACTTTTATTATTAACATGAACTTCTAAACTAGAAGTCCCTAATCTGTTGTTAAAATTTGTTAACGAAAGGTTTTACTTCAGCTTTTTTTCCTATTTACAGTTAGGTTGTTCACAGCTGATTCAGCAACTCCTCCTTGTCTCAACTGTACTTCCACACCAGGAGCAATTATTCATCATTTACAATAAAAAGTAAGTGAACCAATTGATAACAAACTGGTATAAACTGGCCTTGGCTCCTTTATAAACAGGGTGACAGAGAGGGGATGCATGTCTAGTTTTGGCTGTGCTGTTCCTACCAGCAGTATGTATACACACACACGCCCACACACGCGCACCCACACACACACACCCACACACCCAAAAAAAGGGTGCTTTCTGAGCAGGGCCTTTGGAGGAAATGCCAGAGGCACTGAGAGATGGAAAGTCGCTTGTGTTGAACCACATAGCCCATTTAAACCAGTCACTTTAAATTCAAACCCTCTATTTTATCAGCCAACTTCCAGTCCTGTTTGTGCACATATTTAAGTGCATACATTATTATGTGTTAAGGAGGATTCAGTGGAAAGATGAAAGGGAGTTCTGGGAAGAGAGAGATGAGGACACCTTAGTGTGACAGCTCCAGTATCCAGATTCATGAAATCCTGATTCATTGTCACTTTGGTGTCAGCGGCAAACCACTACTGTGATCTGACCGAGGATGTGTGGCAGGAACGTATTAAATTTGGTTTCGGCAGTTGAGCACTCATGAAAAAGAAACGTGGTGCTGCTGTCATTAATGAGGGTTACATCCGGGAGGACTAATTTGTGGGTAGAAGGTAGCCCCCTTCATCCTATTCCTATTTCAGATCTGACAGCACAGCCTCCAGACAGTGTAAGTCAGTACAAGAACGATATGAGTCATTTTGCTAAGAAATTTGCTGAAATGGAGTTTTAAGACTAATAAACTACATTTTCTGTGATTGTGGTAAATAGTCTTTGTGTTCCTCCAGCATTGCACGTGCAAACAGTTAAAAAATTGCTTCAAATACCAAATATTTTGTTATTGATAAAATATTGCTGTTGCTGACCTAGTACACCATCCATTTATCTATTATCTATTATCTCCCGCTTAAATCAGAAATTGGTCCCGGGGGCTGCAGCCTAAGCAGAAAGGCCAAGACTTCCCTCTCCCGAGCCACTTAGGTGAGCTCCTCTGGAGAAATCCCAAGGGTTCCCAGGCCAGCCGAAAAATATAGTTCCTCCAGCGTGTCCTTGGTCTTCCTCTGGGCTTCCCCAGGAGGTATCCTAACCAGAAATGTAAGCAGGTTACCAGCACAGGTGACCGTGGCTCAGGAGGTAGGAGTTTGTCCAGTGGGTTGCTAGTTCGAACCCCCGCTCCGTCCGTCTCAGTGGTTGTATCCTTGGACAGGACTGTTCACTCGCCTTGACTGCTAGTGATGGTCAGAGGCACCTGTGTATGGCAGCCTCGCTTCGGTCAATGGGCCCCTTGTAGTCCTCCGACTGAAAAAGCGCCATACAAACACATTTACCATTTACCGGTGACTTCAACTGACTCCCCTCGATGTGGAGCAGCAGCGGCTCTGAGCCACTCTCGGGTGACCGAGTTTATCACCCCATCGGTAAAGGGTGAGCCCAGACACCATGTGGAAGAAACTCATTTCGGCTCCCTGTATCCACGATCTCCTTCTTTTGGTCACTACCCATATAGATTAATTGTAGACGAGTAAATTGAGCCTTTTGGCTGTGTTCTCCCTTCACTGGTACAACGCGACATTACTGCAGACGCCACTCCAATTTTTATGTCGAGCTCCTGCTCCATTTTTCCCTCATTCATGAACAAGACCCCAAGATACTTCAACTCCTGCAATTGGGGCAGGACCTCGTCTTCGATCCAGACAGGTAGAGCTGGTCTCAAAGCCTTATTCACAGACTCCAAAACATCAATGTCTTGCCAAGTGGGCACAAGATGCAGGCTTTTCTAGTCTGAATCCAGAAACTATTGCCTTTTCCTGCTCCAGAAATCTCTGTATCATTTTTTGCCAGGAACCCCATCTAGTCGTGGACTCTTATTAGTTAATGAGGAGGCTGACCAAGCCCGGCCTGTACTTCACTCTTCTCTCTTCTTTTTTTTTCAACTATAGGAAAAAAGCAGTAATAAGCCACTTCAGCATGTTCAATCAGTGGGTCCTTAACACCGTTCTCTGTATAATAACGAAAGCACAAATACATCAGCTTTACTCTAATAATGAGCTACATTCAACACACTGGTCTATATTATATATTTCTATATCTATATCTATATATATATATATATATATATATATATCCATATTTATATATATACAAGAACTGATACAAGAACTAGCAGGTCGTCACTTAGCTTGTTGTGAATGCCCGGGAGAACTGTGTCTGTAATGTAGTGATGAGAAGGCATATCATACCGTGGCTTCAGAAGCTCCGGGAGACTGTGAAATCCGACGTCTGCAATCACAGACAGCGGCTCGTCATCCAGTAGCTATGATCAGTCCCGCTGTCTTGGTTGTGATCTTTTTGACCTTTTCCCTGTCCTTCAAATTCTCCTTGTTGTTTTAACTTATCTTTTAGTGTCGGCTGGCTCAGTGTTTTTGTCAGGGTGCCGTACAAGATTCTCAGTGTTGAATGCAGCTCAGTCTTTTCCACCACATGAAATGCCCAATTTGCACACATTACATGTGGCTGCTGCACTGGCTTCGCTGCTTAGCTTAAAATACGTCCAAACTGCATAGGTGTTCGATCTAGTAAGGCGACATGTTTGCCCACTTCTAGCTAGCAGCTCACTATTGTGTTGTCTCAATTCCCCACCTGCCATAAATTATGTGATGTTACAGTGTTGTCGTCCATGCAACAGTGAATATTGATGTAGTGGAACTGGTTGAAATTAAAACTAAGCCACTGACAATCCGTTTGACAATCTCTGTCTCAGGGTGAACTTAAAGCTGCAGTCCAGAGTATTTGAGGTAGAGATTTTTTTAATCTGACGTACCAAAGCCCCTCCCAAAACACTCCCCCTCCCCTCTCCTTCCCTCCCTCCAGCCCTACTACAGCAGTTGTGCACGCGCATCACCAGTGGCGACACGAGTCAAAGAAGTAAGCAGCAAGCGCTATTGAGCACCACCCGATTGTATTTTTGCTAAGGACATTTTGGAGGTAAGCAACTTCTGCATGATTGATGCCCTCTCACAATATGCCAACTGTAAACGGGAAGACACGGAGCGGTCTGTGGTCTGTGGTGGCCCCATGTTCACATGTTTGCGCGATACGCATGCAAGTTGATTGACAGCCGACAATGCGGAAAGTCGAATTCTATTGGCTAAAAAAATTTGGCGCTCAGTGTAAAATGCATAGAGGTCTACGGGAGGAAGGTGGGATTAAGAAAATAACAAGTGTTGTGGAGCACTAGCCTTTTATCATAGTATTGAACCCCACTATCATTTTAAAGATTTATAAAACTTTGATACATAAGTATATTATCTGGACTGCAGCTTTAAAACGTCATGGTTGCTGTTTCCGATCAGATGATCGGGACGTCCCTCACACACACACACACACACATACACACACACACACACACACACCTGCACACACATGCACGCACGTCTTGCTATCCTTGTGTTGACATTGTATTGACTTCCATTGATTTTACTATGCCTAACCCAGACACTTTCCCTAAACCTAACCATTAGTGATACATGCCTAACCCTAACCTTAACCTAAACCTAATTCACACCATACCTCTAAACCTAACTAGAGTTTAATAGCTAGTTAAAGCTATTGTTTTGTAGTAAGAGATGTGTGTTAAAGCAAAAGACCAGATGATGTCGTAAAAAGGAATAATACAAGGCAAGAGTAGAAAGCTATTAAACATAATTTTTGGAGTTTGGTATAAAATACGAATGAATGGAAATGTATTTTTAATCTAATTTAGTAATTAAATACAGTATGAAAGCTACAAAGCTCACTGTCTCTAGTCTCATCATTTCTCCTGTTTATTCAGGGTAGTTCTGATGCGTGTCTGCCCCTATATACTGGACCCGTAACATATAGCATGTTAGGATTGGTTCTGTCGGAGGAAGTGCTGCTGCCCCTGCTACCGGGGGCACTTGGGTTACACTGGTTAATTTGACAAATATATATATCATTTGTTTCATCCAGTAAAAGAACTGTTGGTGTATTTTCTGTGGGAAAATGGGTATGGATTCTTATCAAATGACAAAAAGAGGCTACAGGTGAAATGCATATCATATACAAAATAAGACATACTATATATAGATTTAATTCTTACCTATGGCATTATGCAGTTTATGTGAAAAGCCCTGGAGTTTTGGCCACCCAAATGTCTATCGGAGCTTTGATGATGTTGGTGCTGCTGTCTGTTGTCATACAGATTAGTCGGTCTTCAGGAAAGTACAGAGAGCTCAGAACTTATTTTAATCCCTCTGCAACTACCTCATCTTTGTGATCCTTGGGAAAGTAAGCTGTTTGCAGACAGACACTTCGTAGAGTCCAATTTTCGTCTACAAAATGGTTAAATATTTCTGGCTTGATAGCAGGTACCTGCTGTCCACAGTTTTTAGCAGGTCAATAACACTGGGCTTTTCCACTGTGTAAATAAGAACTATATATTTGGCAATATAAAATGTGATAGCATCATTGGGGACACTGTGTGAAAATTATTTTCCTAATGTGGCTTGTCTCCTAGAAAGCAACATTTCTCCGACATCAGTCGTACAGGAACCTAACAGCCCATACCAAGGGGTCTACTCCTGAGGTAACCCCCACACAAGACTCCTCAAGGGACACAGTTGAACACCTTCTCCAAAACAATGTTAAGCAAACTCCTATGCCTTGGCTTGGCTTTGGCTTTTCCCATCTCCACTAACAGTGCCTTAATTTCATTCATTCAACCACAATTCAGATATATTTTAACAAGATTTTATGTTATAGACTAATTCAAAGTTTTGCATAAAAGTGAAGTGAAAGAAAAATTGATGGAGAATTATAAACTAAGCATAAGTCTGCAGAGGGATGACCAAACATAAGTTATAAAGTTGATTTCAAAGACCGAATCATTGCTTATAGCTTTACTGCTGAAAATCACAGCTATATTTTATGTCACATGAGTCAGGATTGGTGTGGTTTATTTAAAATCCATTATAATTATTCATTTTCCCAAAGTTTGAAAACTCTTTATTAGCTTTCAAACTGTAACCACTATGAAATAGTCTGATATTGAAACTGTGTCACTTGTCCTATAGCGGCTGCAGTGCACCTCAGTTTCATTACTTTTCCAAAACAGGGATGCTCCTGCAGTAGGAAGATTAACCCTCTCAGCATCAGCAGCTGCTGCTTACATAAACAGAACAACATACATGAAGCATAGCAAGAAACACCCAGGGTAATAGGAGATTTTAGAAAGTTCCAGGGGGAACATGTTCAAAGTCATAGTTGGAACTAACCTTAAGTTGACCATTTATTTGTGCCCCTTTTAAAGATAGAATTTTCCAATTGTAAAGCCATCATATTCAAACTAATATCCATCTTTTTCTACAGTTATAGCTGTAGCTAGTGAAGGATTTTAACCACAGTTCATTTGTTCAATACAACAGGTAATTGCGACGGCATTGAGAGACCATATATATTCTATCCAGCCTGCAGTACTGTTAGAGAGTGACTGGGAGGACAAACAAGGTAGAGCTAAACAAAGAAATGAAAGAGGGAGAGGGAAAGACAGCATGTGGATTAAGGCCTCCCAGGGGGATTCCCACTCATTTTCTCTGCGGAGCAAAACAGAGAATGAGGGAGGGTTAGTTTTTTATCTCTTCATTTGACACTAGAAAGCCTCTCTCTTCCTGTCTTTTTGTCTACCTTGTTTTACCACTCACTTCTCTCACTCCCACTCTTTCCCAGTAAGCTCTCTTTCTTTTCACTTCTTTTTTGAGCCAATTTATCTCTTTATCTTGTGTCCTTTCAGGTCCAGTCAGCTTTCCATCTGTTTTCTCTTCCCCCCTTTCTGGATTCTTTTATTTTTCATTTCTATCATTGCTCCCACTGATACGTTTTGCTGTTTCTCATTTCACTATAGTTTTGGTCATGAAATATCTTATTGACCAGCACACATTTGTAAAGTTTTATGTAATTGAATTTTAGTTCCAAAAACTAAATTTTCTAAATTTATATAGAAATATCTAACACTTTGTTTTTATAGAAATCTCATACCTTCCTTTATATGACATATTAGTTTCATTGATAACTCTCCACTATGCAATCTAACAATCTACATTCCAAACACAAATAGGTGAAAAGCTGATTCTTGTATTTCAAACACAACAGTGACAGAAATGCCAAAGAGGAATATTAACTTGGGTTCAGAATAGAAAGACATTTTAACTAGTAATGCAATGGCTCCCCAGTAATCACGAGTTTAGGGACCACAGAAGCCCACTAATAGCTGAAAATCGAGAATACTTGAAGCCGTCTCTAAAAACGCTTAGAACTGTTTATTTTAATAGTTCAAACACCAAATATGAATAATATGCATTAATACACACAGCTGAACCTATCTTGACACTACTGCAAAGGTTAATATCCATAGTCTTTTTTTTTATCATGGAGGTACAGCCAATCAACGGCATGGAAAATAAATGGAGCTCCTGAATAGGCTGCTTTGCAAATCTCACCCTATAGTGTCAAGTAGCATTGCATATACAGTGGCTTGCAAAAGTATTTGCCCCCGTTGAACTTTTCCACATTTTGTCACATTACAGCCACAAACATGAATCAGTTTTATTGGAATTACGTGAGAAGTGGAACGAAAATCATACATGATTCCAAATATTTTATACAAATAAATAACTGAAAAGTGGGATGTGCATAATTATTCAGCCCCCTGAGTCAATACTTTGTAGAACCACCTTTTGCTGCAATTCCAGCTTCCAGTCTTTAGGGTTATGTCTCTACCAGCTTTACACATCTAGAGACTGGAATTCTTGCCCATTCTTCTTTGCAAAACAGCTCCAGCTCAGTCAGATTAGATGGACAGTGTTTGTGAACAGCAGTTTTCAGAGCTTGCCACAGATTCTCGATTGGATTTAGATCTGGACTTTGACTGGGCCATTCTAACACATGGATATGTTTTGTTTTAAACCATTCCATTGTTGCCCTGGCTTTATGTTTAGGGTCGTTGTCCTGCTGGAAGGTGAACCTCCACCCCAGTCTCAAGTCTTTTGCAGACTCCAAGAGGTTTTCTTCCAAGATTGCCCTGTATTTGGGTCCATCCATCTTCCCATCAACTCTGACCAGCTTCCCTGTCCCTGCTGAAGAGAAGCACCCCCAGAGCATGATGCTGCCACCACCATATTTGACAGTGGGGATGGTGTGTTCAGAGTGATGTGCAGTGTTAGTTTTCCGCCACACATAGCGTTTTGAATTTTGGCCAAAAAGTTCCATTTTGGTCTCATCTGACCAGAGCACCTTCTTCCACATGTTTGCTGTGTCCCCCACATGGCTTGTGGCAAACTGCAAACAGGACTTCTTATGGTTTTCTTTTAACAATGACTTTCTTCTTGCCACTCTTCCATAAAGGCCAACTTTGTGCAGTGCACGACTAATAGTTGTCCTATGGACAGATTCCTCCACCTGAGCTGTAGATCTCTGCAGCTCGTCCAGAGTCACCATGGGCCTCTTGGCTGCATTTCTGATCAGCGCTCTCCTTGTTCGGCCTGTGAGTTTAGGTGGACGGCCTTGTCTTGGTAGGTTTACAGTTGTGCCATACTCCTTCCATTTCTGAATGATCGCTTGAACAGTGCTCCGTGGGATGTTCAAGGCTTGGGAAATCTTTTTGTAGCCTAAGCCTGCTTTAAATTTATCAGTAACTTTATCCCTGACCTGTCTGGTGTGTTCTTTGGACTTCATGGTGTTGTTGCTCCCAACATTCTCTTAGACAACCTCTGAGGCTGTCACAGGGCAGCTGTATTTGTACTGACATTAGATTACACACAGGTGCACTCTATTTAGTCATTAGCTCTCATCAGACAATGTCTATGGGCAACTGACTGCACTCAGACCAAAGGGGGCTGAATAATTACGCACACCCCACTTTTCAGTTATTTATTTGTAAAAAATGTTTGGAATCATGTATGATTTTCGTTCCACTTCTCACGTGTACACCACTTTGTATTGGTCTTTCACGTGGAATTCCAATAAAATTGATTCATGTTTGTGGCTGTAATGTGACAAAATGTGGAAAAGTTCAAGGGGGCCGAATACTTTTGCAAGCCACTGTAGGTATGTCAACTACCCAAGGTGCATTTTATTTCAGATATTTTACAAATGTTATACAAAAAACGTATGTGAATAGGCTAATTTTAATGCAAATAATTTAGAGTAACGTTCAACAGAAGAAATCCGCAAACAGGTGAATCTGCAAATAGAATACCACAAATAGATCAGGGCCCACTTCAATTCAGAAGCTGTTAATCAATAAATTTAAATTTACCTACCTATTTATCAATCCATGTATTTATTTATTTGTGTTTTTTAACATGTTAGCCTGTTGTTTTACACGGATAATAAAAACATAGACACATCGTTACAGTGTTTCCTCTATGGGAGCTCTCTGCCCCGGGAGCAGTGGTCAGCTGTAGCTGCCTGGGTGCTCTCCAGGTGGTGCTTGGGTGGAGGTCAGGGTCCTGGCCTACTCTCTTCTGGATGCCCAGGGTCAGTGCCTCGGCTGCTGCTGTTGATCTGCTGCTGCCAGTGCAGATGGCTCCCTGGATTGAGTTTCCTTTCCTAACCTGGCTCATCTGTACTCGGCCCACTGCCCATCTTATTTTCTATTTTAATGTCCTTTTAATGTTGCTTCTGAATGTGTCCGCACATGGGGATAGGATTGGGGAGAGGGTAGTATAATTGTGTTCATGCTTAAACTTGTGGGGGGTGGGTGGGGGGGATTATTCTGTAAAGCACTTTGAACTGCATTTTTTTGTATGAAAAGCGCTTTATAAATAAAGTTTAGTATTATTATTATTATTAAATGGTGTGGGTGTTTTTAATGCACAGCCACAAAGCTAGAGGATCACCTTCCTCCCATGATTATAAACTTTTCAATGGGTATATACTGTAAAAAGAAAGAGTAACTGCCTGCTGAAGTTAAAATATATCAAACTGTACATTTACTTCATGCAGAATAAATTGTACTAATTAGTGACAAAAGGTGCAGTTAGTTTGTGTTCATCACAAAGCAAACCTTATCTAGTTATTTGTTACAGCTGACCAAACCATGGCACCCTCCCTCAAGACCAGTGTAGAATCAGAACATGCTAACCAATGTCATTCTTTAGACTAGCCAGTATGGCAACAACTGGCTGAGACATGTGGAACAAAACCTGCTGGAAACCAACTCAGCAGAAAGAAAACAGAAGCATGGCCTTTACTATACATATGCTGAATCACACTCGTTCACCACGCTGACACTGACACATGTACACAAAATCCATATCCACACGAATGCCCATGTAACTCAGAACAAATGCAGTCCAATGAAACAAATAGAGAGACATGGTATGTGTATGTGTAAGATGCACTGCCGCAGGATAAAGCTGCTATCAGAGCTAAGACGATTACAACACATCATTTGTCATCTGGATGGTGGAAACATATAGGCTTACATTTAATTTGCCATCGCACACTGGGAAGCAGAGAGACATTTTGTGTTTGTTTGTGTTATATTTATACATGCAGATATGTATGTATGTATGTATGTATGTATGTATGTATGTATGTATGTATGTATGTATGTATGTATGTATGTATGTATGTATGTATGTATGTATGTATGTATGTATGTATGTATGTATGTATGTATGTATGTATGTATGTATGTATGTTTGAGTCTATTACACTGTGTACTGTGGTACTCAACATCCAGCCTGTCTCTAACCTCCGTTTAAAACATAGCCTCAGAAAGTCAGTACTTTCACTCATTATTGCTCCTAACCCAACCTAAATGTTAGCCCCAATCAGAACTCTGGGTAATTAGGTGCTTTTGTCTCTTGTTGAGAAGTGATCTAGATTTAAAAACAATTCCCAATTCTCTCCGTTCCCCAATGTATTTATTAAACATGAATACAGACATGTCTTTTCGCTTACAAATTAGGCTTTATTTAATTTAACATGATAGTTTATTTCATAGTTTTAATTAGAGCTTTAGTGTTGTAAACACTTTTATTATGTGTATCTTGATACAGACAATGTGATTGGATTCATGTCAGCTAACTGGAAACTGACCATCTTGTCCACACCACTTACAGTTATTTTCTCTGACAAAAGGAAACTACATTAAAATAAAAATACATCCAGGTTTGAAAACATTTTCAGATAGTTGATTTAATTTTTAGGAACATATTAAACATTGGCTTAATGCTGGGACTCATTTTTAACCCTTTTTTCTTAAAAAAACAAAGACAAAAAAACATAATATGAGTCATACAGTCTGAAACAGATTTTCTTATTTTATGTGAAACCGTATTTCAAAAACACAGATGTAAATGCCAACACTCTCCTGTCCATGATTTTGTGCAGGAGTATTGATTACAGACTCCACAGACTTTTTCAATAAGTTATTAAGAATTAAAAATTGACAGGAGAAGCTGATCCAAGAACTGGTTGATAATGCTGCAATTCTGTGCAGTATACTATTTCTCTTCTAATGGTTCTGCTCTTCCTTCTGTCATTTTCATCTGCTTATCCCACCCACAAATGGCCATCAAATAAAATTAATAAAATAAATTCTGATAGACAGACACATATTTACCTTAGGTGCCTTCTTATGAGTAAATGGACTGAACTTATATAGCGCTTTTCTAGTCATACTGACCACTCAAAGCGCGTTACATTGAAGCCACATTCACCCACTCACATTCATACACCGACACCCAACATGGCTTGGTAGGACGATGTTTTTTGGGGTTAAGTGCCTTGCCCAGGGGCACATCGACATGTGACTGGAGGAAGCTGGAATCGAACCTACGACCCTCCGATTGCAAGCCAACTCTACTCTACCACTGAGCCACAGTTGAGTGATTTCATAAACATGAAAAATGGAAAAACAAAATGAGAGGAAATAAAGGTAGTGACAATAAATGCTTTAGAACACTTTTTGAAGAATTCTGGCATGACACAAATATAATAAATACTATAAATAATATATATGGTTTTACAATTGTATAAGTGTTCTCTTCAGGTAAATTATAACATTTAATAAGCATAAAGTGATAATAGCCGCACAAATGCATCGAGATGTAAGCATATGTGAAGGAAATCATTTTTTCACAACATAATAAACAACATAGTTCACCCGTTACATATTATACTGACCAGCTGAAGTAGTAGATTCTGTTAGAGAAACTGCTACCACAATAAGGATCACACAAAAGGATATTTTAGCTGTTTGCAGAAAAATGGCAACGTTTCTTTTAATACACCCTGTGCACGTTAGCAAATGCTACTTCCGGTTGAACTGCCCTGGCTTGTATCGGCATTTCCGGTTATCGCCACATCACTGTCAAAATGGGAAGAGCCTGCAGCAAACTTTACTTCTCAAGATCCCTTGGAAATTTACCGAAAATTTCAGTGGACGATGTTCATCGCATTGTCAATGCCTTTTCATCTGCTCCACAAAGCAAGCGCGAAAAGGGGTTCAAATGTTATATTTCCCAGTATGTGCATAATTACAAAGGTAAGTACACACCACGCATTTATGCTAACTAGCGCGAACTTAAGCCTGGGCTTTTCAAACTTGTTTTATTAAATCTACTATTAATAGGTTTCTTGTTTATATGTTTTTTTCTTTTCTCATGTATTCAGTAGGGCTATAAAAATTAACACGTTAACGTGGGTTGCTGTTGCTGCTGTATGGTCATACAGCAACAGTCTCTTCAGATTTTTTGAAAGACCGACAGCTACCATTGATCCTTCCGGCCCACAGCCTTACCATCCATAACAACTCTTAGAGGATACTCAGATGATATGAGTTACCACATTTAATTTCCCTTTTGGATAAATAGGATATTTTTCCATTGAATTTGAATTTGTTTCCCTTTTTAATCCCAGTAAATTCTCATTGAAAGCTGGGTTTAGAAATAAAAACATATACTCTATTTAACATTAGTCAAATTAATTAAGAAACAATACATGCAAGGTAGTAAGTAATAATAAAGCCTAATTTAAATATCGTCATGTCTATGGAACAAGCCAACTTGCTTAGTCTTTAGTTGAAAGTAATAAATTACACCCTATTTAATAAGTTGTGCTGTAATTCAAATACAGCTAAGAAAGTTTTTTACAACTTGAAAAATTACTTTAAAAAGGTAAATACAATAGGCAGTGTAGCATTCGAGCTCTGAACAATGTAAGTTCATAAAATGTTACTGTCATTGATGTGCTTAACAAAGCAGATTGTACAAAATATGGAATTTGCATCAGGTCGCATTCATTCTCTGTTCATCTACAGCCACAGTGGAAGCTGAAGTGATCAAAGAAAAAAAGGAGGAAAAAAATACCTAAAGAGGCATTCTTAAATACTTTAAGAAAAGTGTCTGACAGGAGGACTCAGTCAGAAGGGAGTTTCTACATCAATAAGTGATGCAATTATGTCCTTTTAGAACGCTGCACATTCTAAAACGACATAATTTGTCAATTTCATGTAATAAATAAGAAAAAGGATCTTTGGTTTTATTAGCGCAAGCAGAGATTCCTCAGTGCATCTTACTTAAACTTCACATTACTTTTAAGAATACATTTACTTGAGTTCTGTTCATGAATTTCTGCATGTAAAGCAACTGTTCAACATTCATGGTTTTTATTATGCATTTTAAAAAATGACATGATTTAAAACACTTTACATAACTTCTTTAATGGGAACAATAAAGTTCTATATAGAGAATATCCAGTTTACCTTCTCTGACTTCTCTGATCAGTTCTTATGGAAAGCCAGAAGCACAGTTGGTCACCTTTTTCTCTTTTTCTTCTCTTGTGCCAAAATTCTCAGTTTTCAGCAGACTATATGTTTTCCATGCAATTAGCATGGCAGAAATGGCTCTGTTTCTTTTAAGAATGGGAAGGTATTTGCTCTGCTTGTAATTTACATAAATATATACACAAACATAAGTGGTTATTCCACCTATATTTGCATTATGGCTTATTTAAATGCAGGTAAACTGTGGTCACATCAGGACTGTGGGGTTATTTGTACTACACCGGGTAATGAAAAACACTGTTCAGTGTTACAGTAAATCCAGCGCAGAGACATGGAGCCAGCATTGGAAGTGAGGGAAAGAAAAACAGGGGATGAAGAACAGCAGATAATGAAGTTACTTAAACAGAATAAGAAAGAGTAACAATCCTGAGATGAGGAAATGAGACGAGATGAGGAGGGAGGAGTGATCGAGCAAACCCCAAGGTTCCCTCCTTCTAATGAGCGTCACAACCTAACAAATTCATTGCTCTGTTTCAATTCCAGCCGCTTTTGCTCTACTGGCTCCTCCTCCTCCTCCTTCTCAGCAGCAGCAGCAGTAAACGAGCCTTGATATGGAAAGCAGGAGGAGGACTGGTGCTCCTCGCCACCTCCTTTGAAGTCACAAGAGGAGCGGATTAGTAGTACAGCTTTCAAGTAGAGATCCGCCTTAAACCTCTTACATTTTATTCTATGATTTTAGTCAGTTTGATACTTATATTACATAAAAAAAAGGATTAGTCTTGTTGAGGGGACTAACGCTGAGCAGATCCTGACAGGATGATAAAAGAAAGGGAATGAAAGGGATTTCCATACAAAAGCAAGGTTAAAACAAAATATTTATGGAAAACAGAAAAAAATAGAACATAAAAATAAAATTGTTGTTATGTCTGTGACAGACACTAAAGAAATGATGTATTCCTATGCAGTCAAACTGGCACTAACTTTCCCCCTTAGCTCATTAAGACCCTTTTGAAGAAAATGTTTTATTGCCTTGTATTTAAGGAGAGATATCTGTACAATATTGCTGTAAAATATTTCTCTAAGCTAAAACAAACTAGGGATGGATGGTATGAAACTGGTTGTGTGTGAAGAACACTTTTTTGGCGGTACATTTTTGAGCAAAGTAAAACTTAGCTTCTAGTTCTCCATACATCAGGTAAAATAGCTGAAGTATCGAACACATCACCAGTTTTCTAAGTAAATGTGTTTCTATAGGTGCTGTCAACTTGAAAGTCTGACTAGATACTAGTAACAACCCACCCAGTCTAAATATGCAAAACAATCAGTCAATGTCCATAAATTAGAGAAGTGTAATAAAAGTAAAGACACAGGAAAAAAGTTCTTAAACACATGAAGAAAGGGAGGTGTGTATATGAATGGTAAATAATGACACCCGTTGAAACCTATTAGAAGGCATTCCTGCCACTTAAAACAAACTGATATCAGCTGGTTCAGACTCCATAGAAGGTGTCTCATTGCAGAGGTTTCAAAGAAGAATTATCTGATTGGCCAAACAGATGAGCTCTCTTAAGATCTTCACAACCTTAAAGCGGCAAATATTACAGAAGGCATTGATTGCACAATGAAAGGAAATATCTTAAATAGCTTATAACTGTCTATTTTAATAGTTCAAACACCAAATATATCTTAATATTATTATGCCCAGCAGAAAGAGTCTTGGCACTACCGCAGAAGCTAATCAAACAGCTCTTGACCAAGGAGAAGGCAGCCAGTTAAAGGCAGAGTATACGATTTCATTTTAAAACACTTTTTTTAAAAACTGCAAAAAATGCTCTTCATAGTGGCAACCTATAAGTTAGGAGTTCCTAAACTTGACCGAGTAATTTTCATTATTTCTACAGCGAGAAACCCTGGGAAAACCTCATCCAATCAACTTCCACGGTCCGTCCAAGATAAGAGGCCTTTGAGCAAAGCTTCCGTGTTCCAGTACCTCCCCCTCTGCGCGTCCCCTTCGTGTGCATGCAACGGTCGTTCTAGCCTGTAAACAGGAAGTGAGCTCGCGCTAAAATGAACCTAAAACGCAAAGCCGTTGTGGAAATAGCAACGAGAAAGAAGAAAGCAGACGAAGAGTATGCTTAAAGCCGAATCTGCATCGGAGCTGATGCATTTACACGGTGGCGTGAACTCAAGGAAGCTAAGGGCTTGCTAAGGGATGCGTTGGTTGCTGATTTTCTCCTGGACAGGTAAGATCACGTTATATTTTGTGACTTTGGTTGAAATGGCGGAGTGAAGTGTGAAGTGAAGTGGCGGAGACCCAACGAGACCATGCTGGCTGCGCGTGCCTATGTTATTGAGGCGTGGCTTAGTGGGAGAGCATGAAGCAATGGGTGTGACTTTTAATTTTTCAATAACGTCCTCTCAAGGAGCGCTCCCAAAATCGTATACCCTGCTTTTAATGTAAAAAATTCCTTTATATAATGGACCCCTGGTACCTATCTGCTAATACTGAAATCCAAAAATACTTGGCACCTCCTTTAAAAATGCTTATAACTACTTATTTTAACAGTTCAAACACCAAATACACCTTAAAATTTATTAGGGCTGCCACAAAGGATTAGACTAAAAATGGTAAATGACCTGTACTTGTATAGCGCTTTATTTAGTCCGTGAGGACTCCAAAGCGCTTCACACTACATTCAGTCATTCACCCATTCACACACTGGTGATGGCAAGCTACACTGTAGCCACAGCTGCCCTGAGGCACACTGACAGAAACAAGGCTGCCGGACACTGGCGCCACCGGGCCCTCTGACCACCACCAGTAGGCAGAAGGGTGAAGTGTCTTGCCCAAGGACACAACGACTGAGACGGACAGAGCGGGGACTCGAACTGGCAACCGTCTGGTTACAAGACGAACTCCTCACTCCTGAGCCACAGTCGCCCCTAACCACTAACCACCTATTATTTTGCTGATTAGTTGATGGGAAGTCTTTAGTTTTTCATTTAATAGTTAAACTCTGACTTTGCTCAGCCTTTTTATAGTTTTTGTGTTCATGTGACCAACGAGATCTTGGGCACACGCCATACACAGAAACAAAAGAGCCAACTATGTGCCCATTTCACTCTGCCACACATTCTTACACCATACACCTGCACTTGTCTTGTTAACAGCAGCAGTGCTGCGCTGCCTGTTCCGTTCATGAACAGATCAGAACCTAGGCATTTATCTAGAATCTGGGCAGCAGTTCGGGCCGTAGAGGATGTCACATGAGAGAACCCAGACATTTTCTTCAATCTATGAATGCCCCCCGGATGCCCCGGATAGAAGGTGAAAAGCTGACATGTCTGACGCTGATTGCCACTACAGCGCATGTGAGTCAAGGCCAGAAAGGTACAGCTACAGTTTTAAGACAAAAATAAAGCTTAAAAATAATCAACGATGACGTTGATTACTACGTTTTTCGCCAACAATTTTCAACTCGTTGGGACAAACGACGAATCACGGCAGCGCTAATATCATTAACATTCAAGGTGGAAACCATGTAAGCACTTACAGTGTGGTTAGCCTTTTCTTTTCAGTTAAATTAATAAAGGTTCCTTTGTCTGCTCTTTACATCAGGAGGTGTGTTAGGTCCTTTATTGTCTTATTGATTTATTTTGTTTAGACAAAGATTTTTGTCCACTTTAACACCATCTCTGTCAAATGTGTCTTTTTCATGTGAGAAAAAGGACACACAAAAGAAATAATCAGTTATTCAATATTTTGTTTCAAAAGTAAAGTGAATGACCAAGTGAAGAGATTAAGTGTGCTGAAGTGAAAGCAAACACACATACACACAACACAGCACAGTCACCTTCTTCAAGACTTGCCAAGAAACAGATGCTTGGCTCATCTGGTAGCTGTCCAAACATTGACAACCACACACAAACACACGGCCGAAGAGCACAAACATAACCTGGGCTGGTACTCATTCCTCAAACATATAGCACATTTAGCAAACAAATGGTGATATATATATATATATATATATATATACAGTGAGGAACATAGGTATTTGAACACCATGTGATTTTGCAAGATCTCCCACTTAGAAATTGTGGCAAGGTCTGAAATTCACATTGTCGGTGCGTTTCCACTGTGAGAGACAGCATTTTTTTTTTGAAAACCACATTGTCTGATATTTAAAGAATTTATTAGTATTTTATTAGTATTTATTGCTGCACATAAATATAAAAAATCAGTGTTAAAACTTGGTACAGAAGCTTTTGTCCGCAATTAGAGGTCAAACGTTTCCTGTAGTTCTTGACCAGGTTTGCACATACTGCAACAGGGATTTTGGC